>JACEII010000223.1:156057-171086 GCA_014332785.1 Antheraea mylitta | reverse complement strand
AATAAGGACGAAAATTTTCCAATAGATTGGGAAAACGATCAAATAACTTAGTATTCATGAACAACATCAATGGCTATAGTCGACTTCCATACATTTTTATTGAAGAATTAGGAGGTAAATTATTAATAGACACAGGCGCTTCGCAGTCACTAATCAGCCCAAAAGTATTAAAAAATAAAAATAATAATTATAAAATAAAAAAAGAAGTACATCATATAAAAACAGCGCATTCAACTAGTACACATAATAAAGTAGCTTTTATATCATTACCAAAAAGATTATTTCAGGAAAATATAAATCATAAATTTTTAATATTTGATTTCGACAAAGATTTTATAGGATTATTAGGTTTAGATTTCTTAATATCACAACAGTGCAAAATTGACATAAAAAACATGATATTAAAGACAAAAATTCCTAAAGACAATATAAAAGCTTACACTAAAATAAAACCGGGAACCGAACAGGTCATAAATTTACTTTGCAATTACAAAAAAGGCGAATATACGAGTATAATGGCAAAGTCAAAACAAGTCATGGTCTCATTTTTCCAGCAGCTTTTGTTACAGTAAAAAACGGGGAAATGTTAACAACCGTAATTAACCCAACCGAAAAATAAATTAGAATCAAAAATAGCTGTGAACCACAGTTACAAAAAATAGAGTCAGAATTAGGTAATACTTCAAAAAATAATTTTGTTAATAAAATCAATAATAGCAAAAATTTGGAAGAATTAAAAAAAATAATATCAGTAAATTAAGAACGGATCACATGAACGCGGAAGAAAAACGCGAAATAAAAAAGTTATGTTATGATTATCGAGACACTTTTCACTGCGAAGAAACACCACTAACATTCACCCACAAAATTAAGCACAAATTAAGGTTAACAGATGATGAACACATATTTGTAAAAAATTTTAGACAAGCTCCTAAACAAAAAGAGGAAATAAAGAAACAAATAGATCAATTACTAAAACAAAATATAATTAGAGAAAGTAGCTCGCCATGGTCATGTCCGGTTCACATAGTTACAAAAAAGTTAGACGCTTCCGGAAAACAAAAATGGAGGTTAGTAATCGACTATAGAAAGCTAAACGACAAAACAATAGAGGATAAATACCCGCTACCAAACATAGACGACATATTAGACAAATTAGGTCGTGCGCAATATTTCACAACACTAGACTTAGCCTCTGGCTACCATCAGGTCGAAATGCATCCTAATGACATAGAAAAACAGCGTTTTCGGTAGATCGAGGACACTATGAATTTCTCAGAATGCCCTTCGGTTTAAAAAATGCACCAAGTTCCTTCCAACGACTCATGGACTCAGTACTACGCGGCATCGATAATGTACTTATGTTAAATTCCACTTCACTCCAAGAGCATTTAAATAAATGTAAACAGGTATTCGAAAGATTTCGTGTACATAATCTAAAAATCCAACCCGAAAAATCGGAATTTTTAAGAAAACAGGTCAATTTCTAGGTCACACTCTAACAAAAAAGGTATTAAACCAAACGATGATAAAATATCGGTTGTAAAAAAAATTCCGTTACCAAAAACACAAAAAGAAATCAAATCATTTTTCGGATTAGTAGGATACTATAGAAAATTTATTTCGAACTTTGCTAAAATAACAAAACCTTTAATAAAATGTTTAAATGGTAATAAGGTCAATCATACAACGGAGTTCGTTCAAGCACTCGAACACTACAAAAATATACTAATAAATGCACCTATATTACAATATCCGGACTTCGATTAGCCATTCATACTAACTACAGACGCTTCTGACGTAGCTTTAGGCGCGGTGTTATCGCAAGGCACAATAGGTACAGACAAACCCATAGCGTACGCTTCAAGTACACTATCCGATACAGAGCAAAGGTATACTACCATAGAAAGAGAGTTATTAGGAATTCTTTGGGTAACCAAATATTTTCGACCATATCTATACGGGAAAAAGTTTACAATCTATACGGATCATCGTCCATTGACATGATTAACACTAGATTTACCAGACCAGTCATTTAGACTGGTCGTGCAATTTCAATTCAAGATTCCTACTATATTACACATTTTTTTTTTTTCAGAAATGATGTTATGACTTTTGTAGCTATAATTAGAGAGTACGTTTTATAAACTTAATGTTATTTTATATACATACATACATAATTTTTGTTGTTGACATTTATACCAGTACCAGTCAAAATGACAGGTTGTGTTTGTATGAAAAAAAAAATTGGTTGCCTGTAAAGTCGGTATACGGGCGAAAGTTTTACGTGACAACGACTTTGAGTGGTAAAATAATTTTAATGTGAATATTCATTCGTATAGTAGTCTCTCTCGCTCTTAGGCGGGCTAACCATGCCCGAGTGGAAGGGACGCGTGCCTCTCACTCGCTCTCATTGTTAGCGCATAACGTGAGCGGAGCATAACGCAGTTTCTTGAAGTGTCACCTGGCAAACCAATTTATAAGACGTTGTCACGTCAAAATGTATGAAATGAATGGCAAGAATGAATGGCTTCAAACCGGGAGCTTATATTACCGTGGATGAGCAACTTTTTCCAACAAAGGCCAGATGCAGATCTACTCAATATATGCAAAACAAAACCCAAAAATTTGGCATAAAATTTTGGTTGGCGTCCGATGTAGAGACGAAATATGTGGTAAATAAATGGCTTTCCGTATTTAGGAAAAGACGAGACACGAAATGCATCAACCCCCCTAAGCGAATTTGTCGTGATGAAATTTCTTGAACGATATACCATGAAGGGTAGAACTGTAACAACTGATATTTTTTTTACAAGTATTCCCTTATTGTTGAAATTACGATCTAAAAACACTTCGTTACTTGGAACAATACGCGCAAACAAGAGGGAACTGCCGAAAATTTGCAAACTGAAAAAAGACAGCATGGCACGTTTCTCAACGTTGTTGTACCAATCTAATGGATGCACACTTACTGTTTATAAGAGCAAACCTAATAAAAAAGTACTTCTACTAAGTACGAAACATAAACACATCAAAATTGATAAAGCTGCAAAGAAATTACCTGAAACCGTATCGTTTTATAATAATACCAAATTTGGCGTCGATGTTACTGATCTAATGGCACGAAAATATACGGTGAAATCAGGTTCTAGAAGGTGGCCTCTTCAAGTATTTTTCAATATTTTAGATTTAGCCGCAATAAATAGCTGGGTATTGTACAAAAACCCAACAGGAGAAAATATTTTGCAATAAATGCAAAAAAAGTCTATGCGGAAAGTGTACACGCAGCAAAATCTACACATGTAGAAATTGTGAGCAACAAACTGTAAATAATTAAGTGTTTTGTTATTTGGAAATGTAAATAAATCCATTTATCTATTATAATTAATATTGTTCAACTTTATTTTTGTCATTTTTAAGAGTAAATATAGACTTGAAACCACAAGAAGCTTTTGTTTTATGCACCAGTCATTTTGACTGGTTTGGTAGAAATAGGTATATTCAAATCGCTGGTATATCTAGTGTTAATGTCAATAAAAGACCCAAATTCTAAATTAACACGTTGGCGATTGAAACTTGCCGAATACGATTTTAATGTTCACTACAAAAAAGGTAAAGCAAATACAAACGCTGACGCCTTATTAAGAATTCAGACGATACACCATAATAAAAACATGACCAACCAAAACATCGATAACCCTCAACCTAGTACATCACATGACGACCTTACGTCAATTGACATTAAAACCTTATAAGATATGCCAATCACACCAGACAACACAAGTCAGGAATTGCAATCCGAGCCACCTGAAATGACATTTAAAATTGCACAAGTTGATGACGCAATAGACAGACAGCTAAAACAATTTCACATTAGAAAAACACCCGGCGATACTTACCGAATAGATGACAGATCTAAGGGTAAAACTTGTATAAAAGATGTATGGATTCCTATCAATGATACCAAAGCTCAAATTATACAATTTTTGAAAGAACATACTATCCCAGATAGCATATTTCACTGTTACTTTCACGTTGAGGAATACTATCCTATATTCTGTGAAGTTTATAAGACGGTATTTAGTAATCGTGTCCAAAAATTAATTAGATGTATGAATAGAGTTACGTTAATAGAAAATCTGAAAGAACAAACCGATTTAATTAGAAAATATCATGAAGGTAAAACGATACATCGAGGTATACAAGAAACATATAAACATATACATAGAAATTACCATTGTCCAAATATGTTAAATACTATACAAAAATTTATTAGCAAATGCGAAATATGTTTAAAAAGTAAATATGAACGTAACCCGTTAAAAGTACCATTATCTTTAACAGAAACCCTCCATAAACCAATGGAACATATATTTATGGACCTTTATAGTAGTGGAGGTATAACGTTTCTAACAATAATAGATAACTTCACAAAATACGCTCAAGCGATACCACTTTCAGCATCAACTAGTATATACATAGCCGAAGCACTTATGAATATATTCTCAGTGTTAGGAATACCATATAAAATTACAACTGACTCCGATTGACCAAAATTTGACAACGAAATAATCAAAGAAATATGTGCATTGCACAATATAAACATTCATTTTACCACACCATATAATCCAAATTCAAATTCTCCGGTTGAAAGATTACATTCAACATTAGCCGAAATGATCAGACTACAAAGAATAACAGACAAAGACGAACCAATAAACTTAATGAAGTACGCTATTATTGCATATAACAACTCAATTCACTCGGCAACAGGCTTTACACCTTTCGAACTATTATTCGGACATACGAATAGTAGAAACCCGTTAGAACTTCACTTTCCAAAAGAATTTTACCAAGAATACGTAAGTAAACACAAAATTATCAACAGAAAAACAACAAGTCATCGAAAAAATAAATCGGAATTCAGAAAAAAATAATTTCAAAGTAGGGAACAAAGAATATAAACAAGTAGCAAAAACAGCTCGCAGCAACAAATTAGAACCAAAATACCTAGGCCCTTATACAGTTGTAAGAATACATCCAGAACAAATTGCTGAGATAGTAGGAAGTCACGTAAACGCAAAAACTATTAGAGTTCACTTCCGTTTACTAAGGCGGCCTGAAAATGTTTCAGAAACGCCATCGCCTGCATCGCTATGCTCCGGTTCGCCGCAGCCAACGTGATCATTCAGCCACTAGACAACCATAATGGGTTATTAGTTTTATCAGAAGCTAAAGCTCAATACCAGATTGACACTTATCACTTAGCGATAATATATAACACTACACGCTTAAATGAAACATATTTAGGGCCGTAAGATCAAATGCAGTTTAAACTCTGATACCAGGTTAANAATACGCTTTTACAGCAAAACTCCAAGTACACCAGTTCTCTCGGCCACTAAGCTTATCAATTGACATCAAAGGTCTACTATTTAAAGACATTTTTATGCTGGAAAAAAAAGCTGAAAGGCAAAACTTGTGAACGACATCACACTTTTGTAGGTTAAGTTCACGGAATTTAAATTTTTATCAAAATATTAGATAAAATATCCTTTATTCACTGTAATTTTACAATACAGGTACGAGGCGGCCCATAACCTGATGAAATAAGACTCTAGACTGCACTTTAAGGTTTTAATTATAAAAGATTAGTTAACGAAAACACGGAGCACACAATGACTTGACACGTAACGATGTAAGAGAGAGACTTAGCCATTGTCATAAAGCAGAGTCGCGATTAAGTTGATCGTTAAAACCGATCACTTCGACTTGGGCTGCCGCCAATTGAACGTGGTCCCCGGTTGTTTCACGTCGTTTTATCTACTTCTTCGGAACCTTGAGAAATATGGTACATGGTTTCTCTGTCACTGCCGAGGTTTCTGCATCAGAGGCGGAGTCGGCAGAGAGTCATACCTCCATATCTGTATCTTCCATACTCTGGAAGAATTTACTACTGTAGGGAGACTCCTTTCTTCTGAGGGATTCAACCATCGGTGCCAGTCTGTGTATTACATAGCGATAAGTGCCCAAATAACAAGAGGCAGTCCGAGTCCGAGGGCTTAGGGAGGGTTTCACCGGCGCGGCGCCTTTGGCGCCGGTACACTCCTGGGGTAATTCCTTTTTGAACTTAGCTTTTTTTCATATTTGATAACATCAGAATCCTGGGGAAAGAGCGAGGGACACCGGTGAAAGAAGAGATCCATAAAACAAAGCAGGAGTCAACGTTGGAAGAAGCAGAGATCAGAGTTCAGGGTCATAGCTGAGGTCATTTAAAAAGGCGGGATCAGAGTCCGTGTAGCAAGCATAGTAGCATAGTGGTGGTAGGGTTTTACAGCTCGACTGAGTTGCAACCACCATGTATATGGCGAAAAAGCCCGCCATAGTGACTCGCTTCAACGCGTCGCGTTTCGGGATCAGCCTGTGCATATCCAGTACCGGGTGACTTTCGTCATTATGGCCGGCATGACAGCGGCGACCGACGATGGATGATCTGTCTCTCGGTGGCCTACCATCAGGCATAGTGCAGTAAATTTGGCGTGCTTCAATAAAAAAAAAATACGCCATGTCAGGTTTCAGCCGCCGACCGAAAAGGGGTCGGCATTATCCGGGGTGTACCACGTGAAGGTTCCTGACATCGCACTCCTAACTTTATTACCTTTTCTCATGATTGCGGGCGCGATTTCAGAACATCTCTTGTCTCTTTCAGTTACATATTTTGGTTGATTAGATTTGTTTTGATAATTTTCTTCTCTTTGAATGTCCACATTCGCTTTACTTACAATTTTGCAACTCTGGGAATTGTTTGCAATTTTAGAGGGTCTTGTTTAAGCCACGTGTGTCTAATGTCTCGGGCACTATAATCTATTTCCTTTAGTTGGTTATAACAATCGGAACTTTAAATCTTTCGCAGACAAGGAAACATTGTCAAGATTTAGACAGTTATAGGTAGACGATTTTATGGATATCTTTGACTGTGTATAGGATTCCGGAAACGACATCTTGCTCTTGGAATTGGAGGTTGTTTTGCCAAGGGCCACTGCAAAATTTAGAGAAACTTACCAAATTTTCCGGAAATTTTCCGACGGTACTCGATCGGGAACACTACCTCTCACCGGCCGCACCCGTCGGGACCGTTGATGCTTCCGGGACCTGCAAACTCAAAATTCATAAAAATTTGTATTTTCCGATTTTTCGGAAAAACCACCTAAGTTTTGCCGACTAAATTCACCCTAAGGGGTCGTCCTTGACGTCCCGAAGGTGAATCCAGCCTTTAAATTCTGAAAATCCGTCGAGAAATTTTAAAAATTGCCCGCCCGCTACACCCATTTTTCTTATCCCTAAGGTGGACTATATAGTTGACAAAAAATAAAAGTATTCATATCACGATTTTCGGAATGTACGCCCAAATTATTTCATGCAATAGATACTATAAAGTTATCCATCCATTTAGCCACAATCACTCCATCTTCCTTGCTAATTACGGATTTATGGTAACCCCTCTGTTTTTAACATCTAAGTAATTTAGTAGCATATTCTCCGTGGTATGTTTATTTTGTACCTATTTCATTCATTTCTATTTTTATTACGTTTATCTGTTACTATTATGTTTGTATGTTGCACTTATTATTTCATTTTTAATTTCCTATTTCTGTAGTTTCTTAGTCTTATTTCTATTTTATATACCTATTTTATTTTATTTCCATTATATATGTATGTTAATGTAAATTACTTTTAAGTAATTTCATTACATTTTTCTTTAACTTTATTTTTATTTTAGTATCTATAAATTTATATCCTGTTTTATATCTTCATTTTGTTTATATTTTCTGTTTGTTCTGGTAATTGGTATCTGGTTTTGCTACTTTGAGTTGGATACAAATATTGAGAGTTTTTTTTTTAATTTTTATCTATTTCATTATTGCTATGTTTTATTATTCTGTTACCAAGAAATTGTTTATTCTATGTATTTGTGATTATTATTGTGGTTTAACTGCTATTTTTATGTTCTTCCATTTTTTCTTACGAAAATATGTCAAACATTAAAGTGTTATTTTATTGGGTTTTTTGGTCATGTATTTATTTCTTAACTTGTCTCTTCTCAGTTTGTATCTTCCTCAAGGGGCACTATCAGTTTTCCTTAGCTGTATGAGGTGCTGGAGCGCGCTATCGCGTCCCAGCGTCTTCTAATCGTACATAAATTATCGAATGCATTGTGTTCGGCTTGTTCTATTTTAGCGTTTAAACAGTTCCTATATATTGGTACACCACCGTCTTGCCACAGTGGCTGCATCTGTCTTGAGTTTCTGTGCATGCTTTCTTGCTGTGGCCGTACTCTAGGCATCTAGTGCATTGGACCAACGGGGACTGGTCCTGGACACTCACTCTCTGGAGGTCCAAGTATATCCTGCCCTCCGTCATCACAGCAGTGTACACTTTTGGCGACACCTGGAGAACGACGTGTCACGTATTTGGATTCCTAGTTCTTCTCTGTATTTAATACCTATTCTATATTCCCCTTCTTGGATATAATTAAATAGTTTTTTATTTTGCTGTTTTATTAATTTTATCATCTCTTCGTCTGTATTCATACTGAGCACGTCGTTAATAATAATTAGAGGATCTTTGTTTTTCGCCTCTACAAGCAAACTTGGTGCCGAAGTCTTAATTCTAATCGCTATCTCACTTATTTCTTGTTTGGTTCTGCAGCCTATCACTACTTTCTGGTTTTTAGCCTTCCTGGCCCTTTCAATTTTCAAACCCGTATTTATGGGATCCACCGCTTTCTTTATTTTATCCAGTACATCCCCACTAGTATCTCTGTCCTCTTTCGATGAAACGATTATCGAATAGGTTGGAGGGGGTAGATTTATGTTGGTTTTCCTTTCCGTAGTTTCCAGACTTCTGAAGTTATAGGTCTCCTTAGTTTTTTCTGTACCGATTTTCTCTGCCAGCCGAGCTACATGCTCCTTCTTTGCCAATTTTCTCATTGAGTATATCTTTTATCTCTTTTACCTGTTGTAATTGTGTTTCTCAAATCCCCCTGTGTACTGTCTCTATTACTTCCTTTTTTGTTATATCATTTTCGACTATTTGTTGCATTGCTTTAAGTATTTCCTTTGTGGAGCTCGATTCGCGTTGAGCAACTAGCTGTGCGTTAATAGTCTGCAATTTTGCGATGGATGTTTCCCGCTGCAGGAAGATCTCATGATGTTTCGCTACTATTTCATACAATTTTTCAGAATTATCGATGATGATTTTTTAGTGTTTGGCGTGTGTGAGTGTAGGGTGTAGAAAATAATACTCCAATTTATAAACTACTAATCAAGATTTATTATTTGAAAAAGTAAACATGGGTTAGCGACGGAGGCTTTATAACGACTGACTCGAGTGGGGGCTGTGGCTAACTACGTAGTACTTTAATACAAAAAGCGTTGTCAGCATTGCCACTACAATATCCCTCCCCTTTTAATTTTTTTTTTATTTTTATAAAAACAATTTTATTTAAGCTCTCCGTCACTATATACTTAAAATTAAACAAAAGGTTTACAACTTCACAAAAGGTTCATGTTACGATTACACAATTCGCTTAGCAGTACAAAAATATCATGTGACGCATTACATTGAAGTGATATAAAATAATGATACACTGGTATCGCATACATTGTTATGACTTACATTTTTATTTTTAGGTGTCGTTGTAGAAATACAAAAGTAGTACAAAAATTGAATTTACAAAAATTTATACTAATGACGATGACTGATTGATCAAGACACAATAACTCTTGGTGAGGATTGTGAATGGTTTCCTTGTTTCTGCCTTGCTTCCACCTTAATACTGGGTATAGAAACTGTATCAGTAACGAATTCCTTTCTTAACCAGGACCGTACACTTTTTTTACACCGATTTTTTAGATAACAGTAGCACATACTTAATACTACCAGCAACATCACGATGACCGTTATGATAGTAATATTGACTGTTTTAGACACTGCTGCTATGTTAGAGATATTCTCGTTTATAACCACATTTTCTTTTGTCTGATTGGAGCCCATGTCTAACTAACTTAATTTCTTGTTACTCGCAGTAATTAAAAAAATGATGAAACATTTTCGCGAACTTACCCATTTATTTTAAATAAAATGCTTATACGATATTATACTGTCCTATTTCATAACAATTTCGTATCGCCATTATACCATTGCTCATGACAAGTATTTACCGGGCGTTTTGCTGACGCGCCCTGATCGCGTAACATAGCTCGAACCACTGGGTTCGCTCATTTGAAATCGGACTTTTTTAACTACTTCTTTATGATTTATACTTTCTTTTTTACTATCTGTATTTTCCTGTAAATTACTATCTGTAATATTATCGTCCCATACATAAGCTGGTTTTAATCTATCTATATTTATGTTCGCTTGTCTGTCTGGCAATTGTATTAAAAATATCTTATCCTTTCTACTGATGACACGGTAAGGTCCGTCATATGGGCATTGTAACGGTTTCCTTACCCCATCATTTTTTAAAAATACGTAATTACAATTAGATAAATCTTTATGTACGAAAATTTTGTGAGCTGGTTTATTTATCCTACTCACTGGTTTATAACTATTAATAATTTCTTTTAATTTTTCTACATAAGTCTCAGCATCATTTGTTATTATAGAGCTGGTGTCATAAAAATCACCAGGTATTCTTATATTTCCACCGTACAACATTTGTGCTGCGGTTACGCTTGTATCTAATCTAACAGTTGAACGTAACCCTAACATTACTATTGGTATTTCGTCCACCCAAGATGTGGTATTTAAACGTGCTTTTAAACTCGATTTTAATTGGCGATGGAATCTTTCAATTTTACCGTTCGAACAAGGGTGATATGGAGTAGTTCTAATTTTCTTTATTCCTAATATTATCATTATCTGTTTAAATAAACTGCTTTCAAACTGTCGACCCTGATCACTCGTGAGTTTAACAGGACAACCGAAACGACTAATCCATCCTTCATATAGTGTTTTTGCCACGATTTCTGCTGTAATTTCTTTTAACGGAAATACTTCCGGCCAACTAGTATACCTATCCATAATTGTTAAAACATACCTATAACCTTCAGATGTTGTAGGCAAAGGACCTACAATATCTATATGTATGTGTTCGAAACGAGTAGCCGTTTCAAAAATACCTAAATCTGATACTGTATGCTTGTATATTTTTGCGCGTTGACACTTTATACAGCATTTAGCCCATTTTCCTATGTCCTTGTTCATTTTTGGCCAAAAATATCTATCCTTAATTAACCTTTTACTTGCTCGAATACCGGGATGGCTTAAGCTATGAATAGAATTAAATATTTCACGTCGAAACTCTCTAGGTAAGTATGGACGTGCCTTATCCGTAGACACTTCGCAAACGACATACTTATCGCACTCGGTAAGCATAACGCGCTTAAACATGAACTTTGAACTGTTATTTGATTCCTTTATTAATTTCGCAAGCTGGCCGTCGACTTCTTGCGCAGCTGCTAGTTCTGCGAAATTAATAGTCGTTGGACATGTTATTGTTTCAATTCTGGATAAAGTATCAGCTACTATATTATTTAAACCATTTATATGCCTAATGTCTGTACTGAATTCGCTTATGAACATGATTTGCCTAGCTCGCCGTGCTGTTTCTCTGTCCGTCCCTATTTTACTAAACGCAAAAGTTAAAGGTTTATGGTCTGTAAATATGATTAATTGACGACCTTCTATCATATTACGAAAATGAATTATTGCTAAATAAATAGCTAATAGTTCTTTATCGTAAGTACTATACTTTTTCAGAGCTTCTGTTAATTTTCTGGAAAAATACCCTAAAGGTTGCCAGCAGTTATCAACCTTTTGATGCAACGCTCCGCCCACCGATGTATTACTGGCGTCGGTCATAAGTGACAACGTTGTATTTTCTAATGGAAATGCTAACAATGCCGCGTTCTGTAGGTCGGTTTTACATTGCTCAAAACTATGTTCCGCTTGTTCGTTCCAATTAATCTTGGATTTATCTTTACGCTTAGAATTACTTAAATATTTATTTACTTCCGACTGATGTTCTGCAGAATGCGGTATGTGGGACCTATAAAAATTTAACATACCTAAAAATCTACGTAATTCTTCAATAGTTTTGGGCTTTGGAAAATCTATAATTGCTTTTACTTTGTTTTCCAATGGCCTTAAACCTTCAGTAGATACCTCGAACCCTAAAAAATCTAATTTATTTTGGCCAAAACAACATTTCGAAAAATTTATAGTTATGCCATACTCGTTGAATCATTCAAAAACTTGTTCTAAATGCTGTTTATGCAGATTTTCATTTTCGGATGCTATAATTATGTCATCTAAATAATTAAATAAAAAATCGAATCCTTTTAAAACTGTATGGTGCATAAAACGCTGAAATGTTTGTGCTGCATTACGTAGTCCGAATGGTGTGCGAACAAATTCCCATAACCCAAAAGGGGTGATGACAGCCGTTTTTTGTATGTCACATTCTGCTACGGGTATGCAATTATAAGCTCTATTTATATCTATCTTAGTATAAATATTTTTATTACCTAACAAATATGTGAAATCTTGTAAACGTGGTACTGGGTAGCGATCAGGTTTAGTGATCGCGTTTAGGCGTCTGTAGTCACCACAAGGTCTAATACTCCCGTCTTTTTTGGGGACTATATGCAAAGGACTTGCCCAAGGACTATCACTCGGTCTACAAATGCCTAACTCCTGCATAATTTTAAATTCATTTTTAGCTTTTACATACCTGTCGGGTGGCAGCTGTCTGGCTCTCGCGTACACTGGGGGTCCTGTCGTTTCTATGTGGTGGACAACCCCGTGATTCGATACTTCCTTATACGATACCGGCTTTGTTAAATCTGGGAACCTACATAACAAATCATAATACGGACATTTCTCTATAATAGTTTTTACCGTGGGTTCCGTAGAGCTAGAAATACTACCTATAATACTTATATTAGTAGTCTGATCAATCAATCGGCGTCCGCTTAAATCTATTAACAAATTATGACTAGCTTAGAAGTCAGCACCTAATATGGGTTGCTTCACATCCGCTAGTATAAAAATCCAACGAATCGCTCGCCGCAGACTTAAATTTAAAACCATACAATGCATACCATAAGTTTTTATTTCTGTACCGTTTGCTGCATACAACTAATATTGTTCGTTTTCGGGAATATTACAATAAGTCTTTTTGTACACTGTATGACGCGGTAACACTGATACGTTTGCAACACTGTCCACTAAAAATTGTAATCCCGATGTCCTATCAATAACGCTTAGACGGTGATTAGTACATATTCGGGCACAGCCTCCCGTCGCTAACTGCACCGATTCTAGTTTTCCGCACTTTTATTCATTTCGTCTTTTTTCCAGTTACAAGGCTGGACACATTTGTTTACCCGTTGCCTGTAACGGAAATGATAATAACATAGCCAATTCGGGTGTTTGGGAGTTTGCCCACGAACAGGACTCCTTGAATTTGACCGTGATCTATATCTCGGGTTCTTACGGAACCTCGTTCTTACTGATCTGGTTTCTATTTGTTCTATTCGGTCTCTCAGTTTTTGTATTTGTGCTGTTATATTTTCGCAGCTCGATGTTCCAGGTTTTTCCTGTATACTCGCAATATTATGTACAGGTGTTAAGGTTTCCATTATTTTATCTGCGATGGTAGCCAGCTTGTCCAGTTCTTTCACGTCCGACACTGCCAACACGCCTCTAACTGCCGTTGGAAGGTGATTTTGCCACAATACTGATAATGTATCGTCAGAAACTTTATCTTTCGCCAATTCTTGCATTTTTCGTAAAAGTTGGGAAGGTTTTTGATCTCCCAACTCCATTTCACCGATTAGTTTTTTTAATTGGCGGTTCTCTGATTCTTGATATATAGATATTAGCCTATTTTTCAAATTATCGTATTTTTGTATGGCCGGCGGATTTATAAGTATGTCTGTTACTTGTTCAATGATATCTCGACTTAACTTTGTTATTATTACCTGGTATTTAACCTCGTCTGACATTTTCTGAGGGTGTAGTACCGCTTCCGCCTAGATGAACCACAATTTTGGCGAACTTTTCCAAAATTCCGGAATGCGTGCGGTCAAGGACACGTCTGATATGCCCTGACCCTCCATGACTGAGGATTTTATTTCTTCATTGTTTGACATTTTATTTTTTTATTAACTCTGTACTTTTATTATTTTTTATGGCACTCCGTCGCTATTTCCTAACCCGTGAGTCGTTGCGTCCCTCCACTCGACACTGCACACTATATGTCGTCGTATTTTAAATCACGTTGTATTTTTTATTTGTCGTCGGGTCACCAATTTAGTGTTTGGCGTGTGTGAGTGTAGGGTGTAGAAAATAATACTCCAATTTATAAACTACTAATCAAGACTTATTATTTGGAAAAGTAAACGTGGGTTAGCGACGGAGGCTTTATAACGACTGACTCGAGTGGGGGCTGTGGCTAACTACGTAGTACTTTAATACAAAAAGCGTTGTCAGCATTGCCACTACAATTTCTTTAATGCTCGTTTTCAGGTTTCCTGATAGTTTGATCTGCGCTTTTAAACTTCTTTTAGTAGCTGTGATGCATATTCTTTACCACTAATTCCGACTTCCGGCTCACTTTGTTTCTTTTGCTCATCGCCCCGCGTCTGAGGACAACTGGTCGAAGCGCTCTTCCTCGTGTTAAAATTTAGAATTTATAATAAAAAAGAAATAAATATGTTTTTAAAGAATAACGTCCAACTTTTATGATTAGCTGACCCTATATGGATTCGTCTTTGTGTAAATAAATGTAATCTATATTACATACTTAATAATAGTATAATTGTAAACTAACAACTTGATTCAATCAAGTTACAATCGATTTTATTTATTCTTAGTCAACTATATTAAAATACCTATGCTACTCGCTATCTCATCCCCAAATCCATGTAACATATTTTTAGGTTCGTATGCCTCCTAAT
>JACEII010000223.1:138459-156047 GCA_014332785.1 Antheraea mylitta | reverse complement strand
CCAGCACAAAAGTACTACTGCATACCATCCAGCCTGTAACGGACTTGAAGAAAGATTTCACAGACAGTTAAAAGCCGCAATAACATGTCACGGAAATGAAAACTGGACTGAAACACTACCATTAGTACTACAAAGAAGATCTGCAAGCGTCTTCTGCGGAGCTTGTATACGGTGAAACATTAAGATTACCCGGAGAGATCTTTAATCCGAAAACAGACACAACAACTGATGTCACTGATTTTACTGCACGGCTCCGAGCATTTACTACCACAATCCAGCCGCAACCAGCATCAAGACACTGCAAAAAATCCACTTTTGTTTACAAAGATCTTGCGACTGCTACTCACGTCTTCCTGAGAGACGATTCCCACCGTCGTCCACTTCAACCCGCTTACACTGGTCCGCATCAAGGCTTTCTACTGTGCAGCATGCTCAAAAAATATAAACAACAGCGATACAATGAAATGTAAATGTTGTTCATTGATATATCATTTTGATTGTGTCATTACGGACAATAATAAATGCTTATCTAATAATTCAGTTTACAAAACTTCGTGGATATGTGAAGTTTGTAGCAGCAAGGAACTCGTAAACAGTAATGCAAATACTCCAATTAATTGTTCCTCACGGATTACTCAAAGCAGTACAACTGATAATTCAGGTGATTTTATTACACCAAGTATTTCATTACACGATGAAGATTTAAGTAGTTCTTTTCTCCCGACACAGATTACTTTACTCGATATCAGGAAGATTATTAAGTTAGAATTGCAACATATTGAAAAGAAAATATTGGATTCTGTTAACACTATAACCATGAATTTATTTAAAGAAATTAGCCGTATAAATGATTCAATGTCGTTTATCAACAATCAATATGAAGATCTCAAGAGTGACATCACATTAAAATTTAATTCACTTCAGATTATGCAAGATGAAAATGCAAAATTAAAGGAATCATTATGTGACCTGAATAAGCGCTTAACTATAATGGAGCAATATAACCGTGCTAATAACGTGGAAATTCACTGTATACCTGAGTTTAAAACAGAAAATCTTATGAAAACTGTTATTCAAATTAGCAGAGCTACTGGCAGTAATATAAAGGAAGATAATATAAATCGCTGTACACGTATTGCAAAAATTGATCCTAAAAGTACCAGACCACGCTCAGTCATTGTAAATTTTTCCAGTTCCCGTTTACGCGATGCTTTCATGGCTGGTGTTATTAGATTTAATAAATCGAACCCTAAAGATAAACTCAACTCTAGTCACATAGGTATTGGTGGTGATAAAAAACCTATATATGTAGTTGAACATTTGACACCTAATATGAAATCTCTTCATGCTCAAGCCAGAATCAAAGCAAAAGACAATGGATATAAATTTGTGTGGATCAAAAATGGGCGTATTTTTCTTCGTAAGACGGAATCATCTGACCATATATTTGTTCGCGATAAAGAGACTCTTGATAGACTTTTATAAGCTAGTTTATTGTATTCTATTTTTCTTTCCTTCATTATTGCTCGTGTTTTTGCTCTAGCATTAGTTTTTAATTTTTAACATTCGATATATTAAATATTTACTACCAGAATGTCAGAGGCCTTCGTAGTAAAACTCATGAAGTTAAAAACAATATTTTAAATGACGATTACGATATTTATGTTCTTACTGAAACTTGGCTTAATGATAGTGTGTATGATGGTGAGATCTTTGACAACAGATACACAGTTTTCAGACGTGACAGGTCGTCCAGTGGCTTCCATAGTGATAAAGAGGGCGGTGGAGTTTTAATAGCTGTGTCAAATGCTCTGTGTGCAACTAGGTTACATACATGTGAAAGTCGCTGTGAAGATCTATGGGTAAAATTGGATATTGCCATAGATGGACGTCGTCTACAGCTTTGTATATGCGCAGTATACATTCCACCTCCTGTTAATCAAGATATAATTGAGACTTTTGTTACCAGTGCTAATACTTTGTTTGAAAATTTTTCTGAAGTCTTAATTATTGGTGATTTTAATATTAGTGATATTAATTGGTTACAATTGAATACCCATCCTATTCTCTATGTTAACAACTGTTTGGCTACATCTTTGATTGACTTTTGTTCAGAGAATGATCTAGTTCAATACAATGGCGTTCAAAATCTGAACAATAAAATTTTAGATTTAGTGCTTTCCAATATATCATCTCTTACTGTTAATAAATGCAGTCACCCTATTAGCAATATTGATGCACACCACCCTCCACTACTTATTACTTTATACAAATATACAACAATTAATCTTCAACCTAATGTCATAACCCGTTTGAATTTCTATAAAGCTAATTATAATAATATTAATTTCGATTTGAATAATATTGTTTGGACACAAGTATTATCTGACAATCATAGTATTGATGACATGGTTGATATCTTCTATAATATATTGTTTGAAATTCTTAATAAACACACTCCAAAAACTTCATATCCTCGCAAGCGATACCCTATCTGGTTTTCCCGCTCGCTGATATTACTTTTAAAAAAGAAGTATAAACTGCGTTCAAAAATCAAAAAGTATAACAATCCTCTTGATAAATTAGATTTTGAATCACTGAGAGCTGAGAGTGATAAACTCATCAAATCTGACTTTAAATCTTACATTGATAAAGCAGAGCTTACCTTATTAAAAAATCCTAAATACTTTTGGACCTATATTAAAAATATGCGTAAAAGAACTAGTAATTATCCTAGTTCTATGACCTTAGAAGCTGAAACTGCTTCCAGTGGGTATGATATTTGTAACCTATTCGCTAAGCATTTCTCATTATCGGATATTAACCTCTGTGCTAACTCGACTCAACCTTGTACTAACTCTTCTTCTGTGGAACTTCACACCTTTCCAGCTTTCCATTGTAGTTCATTTAACAAAATATCTTTTACACAAGATGAAGTCCTGAAGGCTTTGAATAATATTGACATACATAAGGGGCCAGGACCTGACAGTCTACCACCATTCTTTATTAAGAACTGTGCTATTTCCCTTAGTTTTCCTATAACAATAATATACAATACTTCACTTAATACGGGTATCTTTCCCTTGAAGTGGAAAAAAGCTAATTTATTACCTATTTTTAAAAAAGGCGACATCCATTCTGTTGTAAATTACAGACCCATTTCTATACTGTCTGTATTGGGAAAAGTTTTTGAAAAGTTATTATATCCTCATATAAGTAATCACATCAAAATTTACATTTCTCCTCACCAACATGGTTTTTTGAAGGCAAGATCTACTAATAGTAATCTTTCCAACTATGTAGCCTATTTAACTGATTCTGTTGATTCTGGTGTTCAAGTTGATGCTATTTACACCGACTTTTCGAAGGCTTTTGATAGAGTTAATCATAATTTACTTATTAAGAAACTATCTTCTTATGGAATTGGTGGCACACTGTTACAGTGGTTTTCTTCATATCTTACTAATCGTCTATCAGTTGTTGTCATTGACGGTTTTCAATCTGATTCATTTAACATAATCTCTGGTGTATCTCAAGGGTCTATTTTTGGCCCGCTTCTGTTCAACATCTTTGTTAATGACATAACTCAGTGTATAGGTAACTCTTTATGTTTCATGTTTGCTGACGATCTCAAGATTGCACGTAAAATACACACTATTAATGACGTTAACTTGTTACAATTTGACATTAACAGATTACTTGTTTGGTGTGAAATAAATGGTATGGCTTTAAACATAAACAAATGTTATCACATAAAATTTAGCAGGAAGAAAAACATAATACCGTCGAGCTATCACATTAACCACATTCCTATTCAAGAAGTTACATATATTAGGGACCTTGGTGTCATCTTCGACAATCATTTAAAGTTTGATATTCATATTAATAACATTTGTTTATCTTCACGTAAAATTTTAGGTTTCATTCTTAGAAACAGTAGGCTTTTTAGAAACAAATCCGTCAAGATACTTCTATACAGCACGCTTGTAAGAAGCCACCTTGAATATTGTAGCACTGTCTGGTGCCCTCATTATCAACTTTACATAGACCGTATCGAAAATATTCAAAGACGTTTTACTATAGCTTGTTTGTCAGGTTCTATAAAATTTTCTCCGTATAATGATAGACTGAAAGAAGTTAAACTAAAATCTTTGTACAATAGAAGAATTATGCTGAACATGACCTTTTTATACAAACTTTTCAATAACCACATTGATAATTCAGAACTTTTGAATCGATTTAATATTAATGTGCCTTCCAGATTACCTAGATTTCCTGTCTCTTTATTTGGTCACAAAAGCTACAGAACCAATTTAGGTCATTTCTCCATCGTTCCCAGACTTTCTCGACAATATAACGACCTTGTTAAAAAAGATCACACCATAGACTTATTCAGTAATTCCCTATCTAATTTCAGGTCTAAAATTAGTTTTTTATTTAATTAATTTCTGCAGGATCTTTTTCCTTAATTTTTAAGTTATAGATTATCGAATTGTTTTATTTTATCTTCCTAATTTTTTTTTTATTTTTTTTTTTTTTTCATAATTGTTTCTTTTACTTTTATTGCCTTCCGCATCGTATCTTTTATTCATAAATGCTGTAGTCAACTGTAAATAGTGACATAAATAATTTTTAAGTATTCGCATGTATGTTTTTTAGTTTTTTATTTTATGTTACTGTTGTTGATTCTATATGTTAAATAAATAAAAATAAATAAATAAAACTGAGGCGCGGGAGGCAAGTCACGCGCAGCGCGCGCCTACAACGCTCCCACTAGTATGCTTTTAGACATCACCGCGCACTCTCGTATTTTATATTAGTTCTGACCATTTCGTTTTGTTATTGTTAAAAAATATTAATAAATCACGTTGTTAGTTGATCAGAACTTTTATTTGTTTTGGTGGACATTAATAAGTGATACCACACTTCATTGCCACAATATAAAAATTAAATATGAAAACAGATGAAGAAGATATACAAAATAGATAAAAGTTATAATTAGATAGAAAAAAGTGAATCGGCTATTCAAAATTAGAAAAGGAAAAAAGTAAGGAGAATTAAAATATATAAAAATTGAATACCACCACAGATAGAATAACATAAAAAGTAAGGTATATAAAATAATTAGTTAGAAAATGATAGAAGGAAGGAAAAAACCTAGAAATAACAACTGTGCAAAACTTGTAATAAAGAAAAATATATGTAAATCTGTATCCTACAATGGTAAAAATGAAAATGTCAAAATGAAAACATAGATAATACGCCAAAAAACAATATGTGATTAATTCAAGTGTGAACAAAGTCTCGGATTACCCGTGTCTGAGGGCAAAGCGCAGTAGCTGCAACCATAGCAGCTATACCTATTAAAAAAAAAACAGTTATGGTAGGTATCGGTGGACTTGTAACATCATACATCCAATCACATCTATTGGTTATATGCATAGTTGCCCCTGAGTCCACATACCATAGGTCTGGATTATTATCTGTGAAGTTGTTAAAAATGCTACAACAAAACTTTTATTCTCATCTATGTTTCCTACATTTCTTTTTTCCTGAGCACGACAGTTCTTGGCAAAATGTCCATGCTTATTACAGTTATAGCATCGGGGCCCTTTATGATGAAGGCCTTTGGATTTGTTGTGATCCCCTTGAACAGATATCCTCCTAGTGAAGAACGCTGTGCTCTCTGAGCATTGAACTTCCTGCAGGAGTTTTGTTTTAATTGAATCTGCACTGATTTTAGTCCCTGAACTTTCCAAACCCATTACCATCGGCTTATAGGTCTCAGGTAAGCCAGCCAACATCAATGTTCCTAGCCATTCATCATCTATATTGAACTTTATGTTCCTGAGCGTATGGGCTGTTGACATAGTCTTATTCAAATATTCATCTATGTTTCTTGAGCCTTCCGATGTGGTAGTTATAAGGTCTTTTAACAGAGCTACTCTTCTATACAAACCACTATCGTTAAAAGTCTGCTGTAGACTATGTCATGCTTCTTTGCAGGTATTTGCTCTTTTTACGTGAACATAGTTGATTGGGTCGAGTAATAGAATAAGTTTCGATTTCGCCTTTATTTCTTTTTTTTTCATCATTATTTCTTCCAAACATGCATCACCATAAATCTTCAAGCTTGAAATAGGCTTCCACTGCGAATTTCCAAGTCTCATAATTATCTCTTCCGATGATTCTCCCTATCTGATTGTGGCCTATACTGGACATCTTCGCTATGTATATGTGAATACAATACGGAATACAGGTTCAACTTCAGCTCTTTTTTTTATTATGACGTGTCATTATAAAAAAAATCAGCACAAAGGTTATGCTGTAACCTGAATAGTAACGCCAGGCGGTTTCATTTGTTTTATTTTTTACTTTTATGTTATTTTTATCTCCGTATACCACGCTCTGCTACCATGTTGGTATTAAATGAGAACTCAAAGTTTATATCACACAAACGAATTTAATAGCACATAAAAAACTGCAGACTCATTTACAAAGGAATACGAGACGTTGTAAGAAAAAATTGTTACCAGTACATGAGAACAAAACTATTGCTAAGGTTGCGTTCTTAATTACCAACACCTTTGAACGAACATACGCCACACCTTTAAAATAAAATCTTGAATATTTCATATTATGTTATCAAATTGTATTGTTTATTTATAAATGTGATTTCATGGTGGTAATTTAGCTCACATCCCTTTTTAATTATATTCTTCTCATTCTCGTGTATTAATATTATATTTACATTTACCATTCATGCTTTATACATTATATTCGGATAATCTGTCAAGCAGTAAAATAAGTTTCGTTTTGCCTTTATTTCCTTCTTTTTACTCCAATAACGTAGCTCTATAAGTTTTCTAGCTGGGGGAGGGACAACATTTTGGGCGACACTTTACTAACAGCGACTACGGCAAGGATGGCGGATTCTGATAGGACGGATGATTTGGATGTTAACTCTGGAACAAAAGAATTGCCTTGCTCAACGGACTTACGGAGGAAGAATTCCAAAACAAAAAAGACAAAGGCGAGAAAAAGGACACAGTAGCTAGTGGAATGGATTTTGGCGGCCTACCGGAAGCTCGGCTTCTCAGAAGCGCTAGCGGCTCTGCGAAGCGCTCTCACGAGGGTGCTTTTACGGGCTCTGACGCGTAAACGAGAATGGATAAGCTACCAAAAGTAGCCTCGTCTGCCCGTCAGGCCACACGGCCGTTCGGCCAGCAGGCGCCCTGTTTTCGGAGAGGCAGACGGTTCCTATGATCGCGTAATGCCGGACTGTCTCAACTCCTCTAGGACTGAAGAGAGTGCCTTGAAAGAGAGCCTCTAGGTGGAAGAAGTTCTTCAGCCCCTCGGTCCCGAAGGATTAGACTGCGATCGGTTGAGGATCCTGGCTAGAAGCAGGTAGACGAGATCTACAGGGTAGCCGAGAAATCGGAGAACCTTTGTGAAGGTGTTGAAGTGTCCGGCTTAGTCCCTCCAGGACGTGGTCGAAGCCTTTGCGACGCGGAAAGAGAGCGAGGAGGTGACCCGGTTGAGGCTGGAAGCCCGTGGCCTCCGTCGCCAGATAAGTTTTCTAGCTTGATATGCATGGCACTGGAACGGATTGTGTACTAGACATTTTCTTCTCAATGTATATATAAATATCTAGTGATATCTGACTGAGTTAGCACACCGCTTCAGTATACAAGGTTTAACTTAAAGTTATTTCTTATAATGGCGTGCTGTAAATGTAAATTAGAATATAGGTTATGCTGTTACTTCAACAAAAGATTGTATCATAATAATGCTACCTGCTTTCATTGTTTTGTTTTTACTTTTCACTCTTTCGTCCTTTTTTATCTTCTGATCTAGCAACGATGCTCTGCTACCATTTTGATATTAAAATGAGACTTCAAAGTATATCACACAAATACATTTAATACTGTTAAAACTGCAGACACAATTACAACAGAATACAAAGCATAAGAGAATAGTGTTGGCAGTACATGGCAGTAAAGAAAACTGGTACTACGATTGTGTTCTTGATTTGCAACAATCTATACACCCACAAACATCAACTATCCCATATTTTCTAAAAAAATCTGAAAAAGAAATTAAGAAATCAGTTTCGATGAAATAAGAAAAAAAACGAAGCAATTAAAATAAGTATATTATAATTTGTATGCACCTTTGTTTTATGAGGTTTTTTTTTCATAATTTGAAGTGAGGAACTTCGTAAATGCATTTGCTAATTTTTTAAGTGCCGCAGTAACTTGCGTCGCAGATCGACTCACACTTATTTGCCCTAAATAGTTACTCATTCTCACTAAACGTTAATAAGAAAGACCCTGTGGTAAAAAAGTCAGGGCAAAAAGAACCTGAAACATAAATGTTAATATTATGTAAGTTTTTTGAACTCCTGACTTAATGCAGGGGGTTCAATTCTTGGTCTCCTCTGACATGATCAGAGATCTTGTGTAGGTTGTTTTATTTTAGCATAACATTTTAAACATTTTCTATATAAATTTTTGTCCTTATATGGACCTTACTATCTAATTTCTTTAGCATTTTATTTTTCTGTTGGTACTTCTTATTTACAATTTATGATGATTGGGTTTCATTTATTTAGTATTTTTAGTTGCTTAATCACTATGTTACAATATTCTATAAAACATTCTTTGTTTTTCTTTTCGTTGATCAATATTTTTAAGTTTTCTTCATTTAATTTTACATCTATTTTTGTTTTTAGATCATTTCTTTCTTTTTCAAATATTGGACAATTTAGTATTACATGTATAACTGTTTGTTCTGTTATGTTGTCGCATTGGCAATACGGTTTTGGTTTTATCTTGAATCTGTGTAAGTATTCTGCGAATGCCCCATGTCCTGTTAATATTTGTACTAGTTGTGGGTTGAGTGTTAGGTTTTTAATTGTTTTATATGCTGAATGAATTTCGGGGAAAAATATTTTTGTTATTTTGGCTGTATTTGCGTTGACATATCTCTCATTCCAGGTTTTGATACCGTTTTTATAATTTATATTGATTTCTTTTTCTGGGTGAGGTCTGTCTTGATATTTGCTGTTAGTTTCTATTTCTCCGTCTCTTATTAATTCTTCTATGTTTTTTCCTTTCTTTATTTCATATAGCATGGCTATGTAAGTATATTAGTGACCTGTTAATCGTAGTGTACATTTTACGAGTAGACAGATCGCGAATTGCACGTATCAGAAAACAGGCCAAGCCGAGGTGTTCCTGAAATGACTACGCTATTGACCCAGCAAGGTCTTAACAGCTTCACCGGACTACTAGAATCATTCCTCCAAACAGAAAATATTGAAGTACCTTTATTAGGAAATTAGAACACTTCCGTGAGGTCATCTCTACTATTAACACATTTTAATAGACAATAGTGAATCATTGTAAATAATTTACACACATATACATCTATTTCATTATAATTATCTAAATAATATGTAGTTAAAAAGGTTAATAAATATAATAAAAGTACAGCATTATCATCATTGTTGATAGTTTAGAAGGTAAATTTTGATCTGAAAGTAATTAAGTAATAACCCAGGAATGCCCGAATTATTTTTTTCTTGTTTGTCTTTAGTTTGGACTCGGAATATTATTCAATTAAGAGTCCTTAATGACATGATTTTAGTCATTTTTTTTAATGAATGGGAAGTTAGAAAAAAAACCATGTTTCCAAACACTAAGCGCTGACAGTAGCTAAAAAGTTGAGAAGATATAATTTATCTTGTAGAAGTTATTAGATAAAATAAAACACGATTTATCGAATGAAAACATTTATTAGTTTTATGATAGTCAGCAAAACATGGTACGCAAAGGCCGACGTCACACTTCATGCATTCAGTTCAAACCGACGAACTTTTCGACTTACAATATGGACCGACATATCGCCTCTTTTTCATACATTTTTTTACATAATGGTTTAAACCATCGAATCGCCCAGTATCAGATAACTTGGAGGTTGATGGTCTTCCTCCGCCTTTGGCTGCTATTCCATAGGATTTGAGATAAGTTAGCACGATTTCCCTCCGGAACTCCAGTTGTGGGATTTTATTATTTTTCCTATGTAGTTGCCAAGCATTGTGTACACACGTATCTAGCATCCAAGTAATAAGGGAGCAATACCATTTGTTCCCTCTAATATGTATTCTGTACATATTTACATTTTCGTCCATCCTGTCAACACCACCCATATATTTATTGTATTCATCCAAAAGAAACGGCCGTGGCACTTGAGTAGTAGCTTTATCTTTTTGGGAGTAACGTTTCATCATAGATAATGGCTGCACGCCCAAATTATTTGATGCAATAGATACTATAGAGTTATCCATCCATTTAGCCACAATCACTCCATCTTCCTTGCTAATTACGGATTTATTGTAACCCTCTGTTTCTTTTTCATAATTTTGTTAGATGTCAGCTTCTTGCATTTCTGCAGGCAGTTTTCTCGTACCGTTCCTGTAGCACCGTACCCCTGTTGTCTGAAGTAGTTTAGGAGGTGCAAGCTGGTAAAAATATTGTCAAAGAAGAAATGGTAAGGCATTCGCTTATTTCATTGAGAAATTCATCGATAAGAGTAAGAAGAGGAGCAGCACATTTTCCAAAATGTTGTTCATAAGCTGAATTAGCATTTGGAGATTTACTTTGATATACGTCAAAATTGATCAGGTATCCATCTGCAGTACATAAGCTCCATACCTTGTAGCCAAAACGGATGGGTTTCCCTCTGATAAATTGTTTACAGGAATGCTGGCCATATAATACTTTACCATAGTTTCATCAAATTATAAATTTTGTTCAGGCACAAAATACTTCATGAAATTCGCTTTTATTCTATTCATAAATGGACGCAACTTCCACATCTTGTCATTTACATCTATTTCATTATTATCGACACAATGCAGATAACGCAGTATTTTCTGGAACCTATTTCAGCGCATTGAATCGCAAATAAGTTCATTACGGGTATCTATCTCGGTGCTCCAATAAAGACGTCTGTTTGCGTTAGGCGAATACCCGCTCAAAATAAGAATAGCAAAAAAAGCATCGCATTTCAGCAGTAGTGATTTTAGGATCAAGACAGATTTTCCATAAAGCATAGTAGAACAAACATGTCAATAATACCGTCATCTACAAAAAGCTCAAATAAATCTACAGCAGATTTTCCATTCTTAGTGGAAGCAACCTCAGGAAACGGCCCCAAGAAAGGTTTTAAATCTCCATCAATCTATGTTCTAGGTTTTTTACCGCAAAGATCGTCAAAGTGAGGGGCGTTTCTATTAGAAGCTTGGTATGACTGGCTAAATGTTACCTCAGCCTTGGTATGACTGGCTAAATGTTACCTCAGCCTGAGCTGTCAACTGAAGAGCATTCAAATTTTCGGTTCTTCCACCACCGTCGTCGTCACCTGTATCTTTGTCTGTCAAAATAGCGGGATCAGGAGGAGTGACGTAAATTGACTCTGGTATCGGCAGGTCTCCAGCTTCTTCATCATCCTCAAATAAAATGTCCAAGAGTTCATTTAGGGTTCTAGTTCCCCGGTACTGGTCAAAATCGAAGAATCTAAAAACAAAAGCAATTTTATATAATGACGTGCTAAGTGCTTAGCGTGTCCATATGGATTCAGCAACATTAGGCGTATGAATATAGTACTAAAATAAAACTAAACTCTCGTTGATCTATTTCAACATATAAATACATTATTTTAGAATAATATTACATGAAAATAACATAAATAAATAAAATAATTTATAAATTACGTTACTTACTCTCGTCTCGGGTCCATTTTTTCCTCCGTTTTTGACTTTGGTGAGAATTGAATAAATTTACCCGCGAATTTAGATTTTTAAATGATATATCAATGATATGTAAAAAAACTTTGACATTTGATAGCACAGTATGACCAGTTAAATATTTCTAAACAAATAATGGTTTGCCACAAAAAATATTTTAGCAGCCCCATATTTTTGTGTACCTATGGACACGCTAGGCATTACTGGGTTAAAAGGTGTCTAATAACATTTCTAATAATTTATATGTAGGTAACAAATAAATAATTACTGTGAACATATATACCAATATTATAATATGTAGATGCACTGTCGCATGTGTTTGACAATGGCTTTATCTGGTCCCCCATTAAGCCCAACATTTGTCAGCCAACAGAAGTTAATATTGGTGTATATGAACCACCACCTGTTGCTTTTATACCTTTCTGAAAATATTAAGCATTTTAAATATAAACCAAGCCTTTGAATCAAAGTCCTTTTCATTTAAAATATAAATACAAACCTTATTAGCAAATTCATCTTTTTTGAATTGCTTTAAAATAGCTTTGTGTATCTGCAGGTTCATTCTTCTGTAACAAAAACTGTTATAAAGACGATTACATTTAGTATAATTACTTAATACATATTATTATATGAATTGTTCACTATACACATATAATAAGAATCTATACCTAATCAAATAATATTATATCTTGTGATGGTCCTGCCGCACAATCCATTGTGGTCATATTTTCATCATTTTGATTTGAACAGTTAGCTTCTTGATTGTGCTGAAAGTATCTTTTTACCTGAAATGGTTTAAAATAAAAATATGAAATACAATAAATATACAAGTGATAAATAAACAGTAGCAAAAATAGTCTCTCTATGATGTGCAGCTTACCAAGCAAGTCTTCTTCTTCTTCTTGTTTTGGCTCCGCAGAAGCATTTGCCAGTGTCAATGTTTTGTTTCAATGAACATTGTAATACAATTTACACAATGTTTTTAAGTAACATAAGATTATTAAAACGTAGGAAGTTATTTTAATTTACAATTAAAAAAATTTGAATTTGTTTATTGGATAAGGATTTTAAATGTACATATATACACACATTTTATAAAAACATACACAAAATAATTCTTACATATTTATATAACATTAATTTTAAATACATGTGAAAATACTAAATTTTAATATTATTTTCTAAAATAAAGCAAGCTAAAGTTTTATATATATTATAATCATTAGATATCAATAGTGATACTATAGATATAGGAAAAGGAACCTGTAAAGATTTCAAAGAATGAAAGCAATTAGCAGAGTTATTTAAAGGACAAGAGAAGAAAATATGGTTAAGATTCCCTTCACTAAATCCAAAGACACACGATGCACTTTCTACAATACGAAGTTTAGCAAGGTGAGAAGGAGTACATATATGGCCTAATCTCATACGAATTAAAATAGTAGTTACAATGTTGTTAAATCCAGCTTTAAATATCCATGTAGGTTTTAAACTAATACTTGGCTGAATACTAAAATAAAATTTTCCTTTGGATCTTGCAGAACTCGTCCAGTACTCATTCCAAGCCCTCTTAAGATATAAAGCAACAAGATCATGATGATAAATTTTAAAAGGATAATGGTTTCCACATTCCACGGCTTCTTTAGCTAATTGACCTCTTTCATTACCATAAATTCCCGTGTGACTTGGAATCCAAGCAAAAACTACTTTATAATTCCTAATACAACAAGTATGTAACAATTTGCGGATGTCAAGAATAATAGAATTACTGCATCTTAATTTGAATGGAAGTTTATTCAATACCTGTAGAGCACTAAGACTGTCTGAAAAAATAATAGTTTTATTAAGTTTCATTAACAAAACATACTCAATTGCTTTAAGTATACCAAAGCATTCCCCGCTAAACACGCTCGATTCTCAAGGAAGTTTAATTTTCTGAATAATATTATATTGTGAGTGATATACTCCGACCCCAACAAAACTATCATGCGAGTACTTGGACGCATCACTATAAATATGGTGGTAATGTTGCCAATTTTCATCTTCCATCATTACCTGGAAATTAATTTTGGATTCAGATGAATTCTCAAATGTATGAATATTATACACAATATCCGGTTGAACAAACAGGGCATTATAATTAGTATTATATACCGGCAAAACATCTAAACTATAAACAGGTGCAGAAAGTGATTTATATTTTAGAAAACTTTGAACTAATGTGGGTAAAGATTTATACTTCCAGAAAGATGATTTGTTAGTATAGTTTAACAATGATTCTTGTTATATTTAGAAATAATCTTGTATTTTATACATCATTATTAAGACTAAATTACAAACTGACTAAACAACGATGTTGACATGGCAACCACTTCCTTATTCAAATATACATCAATACAACAATCCTCCCCCATTATAAAAATATTGAAGACAAATAAATATAGAAAATTCATAAAAATTGTTTATAATCAACTCGAGGAATATTTCTTAATAATCTTCTTTCCACAGGGGCCGGTGGTGGCTGAGCCTCTTCATCTGTATTACACCACCCTCTTGTGGCAGGCAAGACTTCTTCTTGCACATTTTCTTTTTCTGGTTGATTAACAGGATTTGCATCAGTGCTATGTGAAGCGTGTACAGGAGATTCCTCGGGAGACCTATCACTCAATTCTATAGGACATTCCCAATTCTGTATTTCGGAATTCGCGGTATCCTTATTAACAATTAACTGGTTTTTATGCTTCTTCATTACTTGAGAGGTGATGCAATCCTTAATGATGTAGGTAACTTTCCCTATTTTTCTTATTACTATTCCTTTATTCCAGGATCTTTGACTATTTGGCATCGATTTTTTATAATAAATATAGTCACCAGATTTAAACGATTGATAATTTCTTCCTCCATAGGCTTTACTTTGCAGCATCTGTTTACGTTTAATACGATTAGCGAGAGTATCTGATGATGTCGCTGGAACCTTTGGATTAATTATATCCAGACGAGACCGAAGTTTTCGACCAAAAACTAATTGAGCAGGCGAAGTACCTGTCATGGAGTGCCCTGAGTTACGATAGTCGAAATGATATTTTAAAAGATTGTTATTTATATCCTTAATGTTGCTGCTATTCATAACACAAGACTTAATTTCTTTTTTGACTATCTTAACATAGCTTTCTGCCTGACCGTTACTGGCAGGATGATAAGCTGGAGATGTTACATGTGAAATCCCATTTGATAGACAAAATGCCGAAAATTCAGACGAAATAAACTGAGTGCCATTGTCACTTACTAACGTATGCGGTACACCGAATCGTGACATAAATTCACAAAGTTTTGCTATAATTAAAGAAGAAAATGTACTCCTCATTTCGTAGGCTTCTACCCATTTTGTATAAACATCTACAATGACAAAATAACAATGATCATTTATAGGACCAAGTAAATCTACATGTATTCTATAAAATGGGTGTGGAGGATGAGGCCACGAAGCCAACGGAGCACGTGGAGGTGATTGTTTAAGTTGAACACATATAGGGCAATTTGCAATAATAAATTCTATTTTTTTATCCATGCTAGGAAACCAAAATCGACTACGAGCTTCAGTTTTAGTTTTCACAATGCCTAGATGGGATTTGTGTAATTCTGATATTATTTTATTTTGTAAACTGGAAGTAATTATTAACTTATGACCACGCATTACACAACCCTTCTCAAAAGATAATTGTGTTTTTCATAAAAAGTATGGTTTAAGCTCTTGATCCAGCAATTTTCTAGGCCAACCATCTTGTATATATTTAATAACTCTATGTAATCTACTATCCTTATTCGTTTCGACGCTTATTTGCTCAAGTGTAACTGGCAAACTACCATCCACAACAAAATTTACATACGTAGCACGGTCCTCTACAACCTCAAATTCAACCTTTTGTGAAACTCTGTTGTTCACTCCACTGCCTACTTTCTGGAATGACTCTTGATCAGGCAGACTTGCCCTGGATAAGTAATCTGCTGAATTATCTGCGCTACGGATATATTCAATAGTTAAATATATTGTTAGGATAATAAATGACGCCGACGAAGTCGCGGGTAATAGTTATCTTGAAATATATTTGATCTGAAATATCTATAGGCGCGGGTGAACCTGATTGTTGGCGCGGCGAGTGTGTGAGACGTGGCGACGCGATACCATGCGCAAGCGACTGTGCGCGATCTCTGTTGACGCACTGAGCTCGCATACCTATAGTGTAATTTGTGAATTTTAGATTCGTTTGATTAGAACAATTACGATGGTTCACATCTGCCAGGCGCGGCGCGGCGTCTTGTGACGGCTCAATTTTTTGTTTTTAAATTCGTCAAATATTGCATTGTAATTAAAATAAATACTACGAGATATGCTAACGTTTCATCACTAATGAAACCTTCGTGTTAGTACGTGAGGAAGCAAACTATATTTTGGTTAATTAATTTTGTATGATTGCCTTACATATGTTCCTTTTTTATATATCGAAATATTGCAACTTTTTATTAAAATTAGATTGCAATTTTATTCTAGATTTCGGACGCAGAATGAATTTACATTTTTATGATTGTTTATTGCGTGCAGATAATTATCATATGCATTGTCATACATAAAAGCGAAGAACGTTTCAACATTATATGAAAAACACACATACAGTTTCAGACGCATAGTAAAACAATTAGACAGTGGGTGACGCAGGGTAGTATTAGGATGTTTTCCATGTCCCTATAAAATAGCGGCATATGCTAAGATACTGAGTGAGCTTTATAAGCAAAGTAATAAGGGTTATAACAGTACGCAGGGAGCTGTTACACCGACATTATGTGTTGGTGAGAAACCCACATCACTCTATCGACGTGTCTGTAACAGGCTTTACGTTCATCGCGGATCAGTGTTAGTGATAAGTTGGCAACTGTTCAATCCAGCTGACGTCAATGAACAATTTATCTTTGTACGCGTGTCCGCTGCCGTCCGCTACCGTCCACTACCGTCCATCGCCGTCGCTCGTTAGCGGGTAAACAAGCGTTTGTTTTGATCATTTTGGATTATCTGCGGGAATAGTTTGCGTGTTTACGGATTATCTCGGTATTAGATATCGCATGGGATAATTTGTCGTCAAACTGTCCACCGAGCTATGCTTTGAACATTTATATTTATCACTGATATTATGATCTTCAGATTTATTTACACGTGGGTAGATTATTATACATTTTATTTTCGAATATATTCCATAACCTGTGCCAAATGATCTGTTGATACCAAATTTTAAAAGGTCATAGGCCCTCATGAACTGTTTTATACGTTATATTTAGTCAATGAGCGGATATTTGACGTGAAGCATCTATAGGCGGAGAGTAAACCTGATTGTTGTCGTGGCGATGCAAAGACGAACTTTGCACTGTTAACGAAATCCTAAAAAAAAAAACATTTACAACCTTTTTTTTTTATTGTAGCACGGAAAAATTACTGCATTATGCCTGATGGTAAACAAAGTGCCAAATAATAGCGACCACCAATTGACACACTATCCATCGCCGGTCGCCTCTATCATGCCGGCCTGCAAAAAGCTGGATATGCACAAGCTGATCCCGAAACGCGACCCGCAGAAGCAAGTCACTATTACGGGCTTTTTCGCCATATTCATGGTGGTTGCGACCCAGTCAGGCTGTATAACCCTACCACCCCGGTTTCGCCATTGCCTCGTCCGTTATTCAGCAGGGTGCACCACGTGCAGGTGAGGTTGGCTTGGGTGTCTCAAGT
>JACEII010000223.1:115191-136923 GCA_014332785.1 Antheraea mylitta | reverse complement strand
GGTTGCCGATGTTTTTGGATTGTACTATGCTTAACATCAGGCATAGTACAGTCACTTTGTCGTGCTTCAAAAAAAAAAATCACTATATATTGGCAGTGTTGAATACCAGACAGTTTACTATCTAAAATTACACCCAAGAATTTTATTTCACCTTTTAGCGGGATAGAAGAACCATCATATACAACTTGTACTGAAGGAGATATACTTTCTCTTGAAACTATAATAACTGAACTTTTTGAAGGAGATAATGATAGACCATTACCATCCAACCATAATTTTAGAAATGTTAATGAGTTACTTAGACGATTTGATGCATTTTCAGCAGATCTATCAGAACAATAAAGAAGAAGGTCATCTGCATACTGAAGAACATTTACATTCGGACCAAGAGAAGATTCTAAATCATAAGTATAAATATTATATAAAAGAGGACTCAACACAGATCCTTGTGGAAAACCTTTCCATAATGTTCGACTGTCTCCTCTGCTGTCACTTTGCAAAGTTATTGTTCTACCTGACAACATGTTTATAATGAATTTTGAAATATTAAAAGGAATGTGAAGTCTTTCAAGTTTTTGTAACAAAATAGGTAATTTAACATTATCATATGCAGCATTAATATCCAAAAAGGCAGCGATTAAATAGTTATTTTCAGAAAATGAAAGCCGAATATCTGTTGTCAAAATGGCAATGTTGTTTATTGTACTCTTACCCTTTCTAAATCCAAATTGACTGTTCCCCAATAATTGTTTAGATTCAACTAACCATTCTAACCGATTTTTCACTAAATGTTCAGCAATTTTTCCAAAAACAGAAGAAAGAGCTATTGGTCTATATCAGCGGTCGTCACACTTTACTGCCCAAGGGCCACACATGACAGTGCGAGTGCCAGTGCCGGGCCGCAGAGTATGTGAACGCTCCAATATCGACATTATATGTATACTCGTTTTTAGCTCATCGATTATTTACTTTGAACTAGCTGTGCCCGCGAAGTCGTTCGTTTGGGAGTTGATATCGAAACAAGGAATCATAGATAATGTTCATTAGAACGTTTATTGAAAAAAGATAGTTTATAAACATAGGTAATTAGGTAAGAAAATATTTAAGAAGTTAACGCCGTAATAAAAATACCTGTTTTATAATTAGGAATTGTGGTGTTGAACTTTTTTAATTATTTCTTGTATATCGGCATCCTTTGGACTACATGCAATCCTCATTGTGTCTTCTAAATGGGTGGAAAGGCGATTCCGGTATTTATTTTTTAAGAAGGTCGTTTTAGAAAATGAAGCTTCACAAAGATATGTTGAAGAGAATATGGTTAAAACAAATTGTGCGCAATCTTGTAAAGATTTGTACTTGCTAGGGGCATTTCTCCAAAATTCTATGTACTCCTGCTTTTCACGGTGCTCAATAAAACTGGCTTTTAGCTGTGTGTCGTGTTTTAATTCAATGATTTCATTCATTATCTGTGTTTTAGAAAACCCAAACCGGCAAAATAATTTCATATCTTCGTTATCAACATGCCAAGGGTTTTCCACGAGTATAAAGCAGTTCTTAATTTTTCGCACATCGTCAAATCTATTTTGCATTTCTCTCAAATATTCTTTCAAATAAGATATTAAATCTTTATGGATACTGTCGGGAATAGAAACTTCGCATTGCAGAGCAGAAACAGTTGGAAAATTTGAAAAATCTCCTGCTTCGAGTTCATTTATGTATAATTGCAGTTTGTCCTGAAATGCAAACACTTTATTTGTCATTTGCCCAATTATTTTGTTAGGTCCTTGCATCTCTAAATTCAGACTATTGAATTTCATAGTCATGTGGGTTTAAAAAGCCGCAAGTGTCCACCAGTCATTTTGTTGTAGTTGGGGGAATTCTTTGCCACTTTGTTGCAAAAAAAGTATAATTTCGTGTTTTAAATAAAAGAATCGTTCCAATACTTTTCCTTTGCTTAACCATCTGACGGCTGTATGTAAAATGACATCGCCATAATTAGCATGTAATTCTTCAAGTAGGTCTTTGAATTTTCGATGATAAAGTTCGCGCGCGCTAATAAAATTTATAATGTTTACAATCGTATTCATCACGTCTTTTAACAGGTTATTAGAAATTTTGCTTGCCAAAGTTTCTTGATGCAGCAAGCAATGAATGGGCAACAAATTAGGTAAATTCCATTCTTTCTTCATTAAAGCAATCAAACCATTATTTGCACCCACCATTGACGGACAGTATATACTGATATCAATCTATTTACAGGTATTCCGTGTTTTTCCATAAATTCTTTTAGAACTTCCATAAAATCACAACCTCTCGTACGATCCTTCATGGTAATTACAGCTAAGAAGTCTTCTATGCTTCCGTCCAATATGCAGTACCGAACAAATAATGAGCACTGAGCCATAGAAGTTATATCCGTACTAGAATCGCAAGCAAGACTGAAGTATTTGCAGTTTTTCAATTTGTTAATCACTGCCTCAAACAAATTTTTCGAAATATCTTCAACACGGCGGCGACAGGTAGATTCAGAAAGTGTAAGCTTTTTTACTTCTGTCATTATTTGTTTACTATTTGAAAAATTTTCAAATAACGTTTGAGAAACAGTTATCATACACTCTTTCATCAATTCGGCATCAGTAAAGGGCTTCATGCGTTTTGCTAGGATGTTACATACTTGGTACGATGCTTTTGTAATAGCCTCATTTTGCCCGACTGCTGTCGTCATTATATTTTGTTGATGATGAATTGACGATTTCAAATGACTTAATTTATTCTTTCTTTGCATCGATTCTAACGGGTAGGCTTCGGTAAATGAACTATGCTTACTTGTGTGGTGGCGAAATAAATTGTATCGCTTAATTCCGACGACAGTTTCCCGGCATATTAAACAAATAGCAGTACCCTCCTTATATCCTCTTATAAAACAAAATTCTTCCTCCCATTTTTCTTGAAAACTTCTATTTTCATCAGTTATCTTCCTTTTAGTAGCACATTTAGATGATACTCCCGCCATAATACATAAAATACCGCACGCGCAATCTATGAAGCAAGAAACGTTTATTCTTGTGCGTAAAAACAAATGAAATGACTCGCGTCGCGGCTCGTCACGGGCGCGGAGCGGGGAGCGCGGGAACAAGTCACGACACGATCACGCGCGAGTAGCGTTAAGAAGCTACCTCGGTCCCACTAGCACCGTTAGAATTTTCTCTTTATTTATTGAAACATGTTTATTTTTCAATTGGCGGCGCTAGTGGGACCGAGGTAGCCCCTTAAGTCGGTTTTTGATTTCTGTCTAGGGCATCTGGGTAAAGTTGTCTTGAAATAATTTACTTTGTCGCGGGCCGCACGAAGAACAACCGAGGGCCGCATGCGGCCCGCGGGCCGCAGTTTGACGATCACGGGTCTATATGAAGCAGAATCAGATGCACATTTATTTGGTTTTAGAATAGGAAAAATAATTTGTGATTTGTGAAGGAAGAGTAATTCTCGAAAAGGGTAGGTCATGTCTAATTAACATGGCAACACCGCCAAATCTGTCAAATCTATCTTGTCGAATTACAGAATAACCAACCATTTTAAAAGAAAATTCAGGTTTTAGCCACGTCTCAGAGAGACAAACTACGATAGGTTCAAATTTGTATAAAACATGTATTAAGTCTGCTTTTTTATTAATTATGCTGCGACAGTTCCACTGTACTATTTTCGAATGATCCATTATTGGTTAATAGAATATTTTTCAGCATATTGACTATAAAGACTACGTTGGACGGTAAATCAGGAGATTGGGATAATAAGTCGATTATTAAAGCTATGATATCATTAAAAGATTTTTCTTTATTATTTGGAGCTATTGCACAACCATTGGCAGGAGATGGAATACTGTACTCCTGTACCAAAGCATTATGTGCTGTACGGTCGTAGCCTTTTTGCAATTTGAGAGGAGAGCGTGGTTTTAATTCAGTAGTTTTCTTGTGTGATGTTTTTATATTTGTGTTAGACATAGAAGATAATACTGTTGAAGATTTTTATAATTCAGTAGAAGCAAACGAGTCTACATATGACTTAGTAACTGGTTTATACATCTTTGCTGCCTCAGAATATGATACACAGTTTTGCGCCATATATAATTTAATATCTTGCTGGCGCTTCAGCTCTGGGCACATTTTGCTTGTAGCGTAATGGTACCCAGAACACAAGCAACAACAAGCATTACTTTCTTCTTGAGAGCAAGTCTCACCACTATGACTATTGCCACATTTATAACACCGTGGAAGAGATCTACACTAAACTTTGGTGTACCCAAAACGACAACAATTGTAACACTGTATTGTGGGGTAGATATATAGGTGTACTGGTAGGGAGTTATAACATGTAAATATTTGTTTCGGAAGTATCTGACCATCAAAAGTGAGAACAACTGTCTGCGAAGGTGTATAAGTCAATTTATTATCTACTATTCATTTAAAATTTAATCTTCTAACCTTTATGATATTCCCGCAGCCAATAGGAACTGATATATTATTTTTAATTTCCTCTAATGTCCAATCTGTTGGAACTCCTCTAACTAGACCCATGCGAGTAATGTTAAAAGATGGAATGAATGCTTTAAAATTTTTTTCCTTTAACAATGTATGTGACAAAAACAAATTGGCATCTAAATAATTGGAAAAACTTAAAGCAATTCTATTTCTTCCAATTCGTTTCATTCTGCGATTGATGATATTATTAATATTGTGTTTTTTCAAAAGATTGCCGAAGGAAAGAGGGTGAAATGTGGAGCCATCATTAGGGTTCAATTCTTCTCTTTGCACATGAATTAAATACGGAGACAAATCTGTGGATTGTAGGAAGTTCGACCAATTCTGACAAATGTAGACTCTATTTTTTCAGTATGTGTCTGTGGAAGTGATATTGATGAATTATTATTAGTATTATTATGACCATTAGACACAGATTCACCTAAATATTCATCACTTTCACATGCACAACCTCCTCTAGAATTGTTATTAGTCTTTCTAACTTTTTTATTTGCATACCTTATGAATCCGAATTCTTTTGCGATTTTTGGACTAACTTTGTGACCCCTCTGTATCCATACCGGATTCAGAGGCTATTGTTACATAGTTACTTGCTGGAGGAACAAAGCCCCCAGGGTCTGGGGGCTCCTCCATTCTCTGATTCACCCTATGTACTACAGGTTTTAAACTATTTTACAATGTTTAAAAAAATTACCTATAAAGAACAAATATACTATATACTATAAATAAACTATATATAAAATAAACTATAAATTATCTAAAATACATACAAACTAATGAAAACCTTATCCAAATGAAAAAAATTAAAATTTCAAATAGAAAACGAAACCGCCAAACTTTATTCTTCCCGCGCTTTTTTTCGACTCTTTACCAAGCAAGTCGATAACAATATGGTTCCTGTGCAGTGTTGCCAACCCCGACAAACCAAAAAACAGCAGCTCGCTCATAAAAAACAGGAGAAAACAGTAGGTACTAGGTAGGTAAAGTAAAAAAAAGGCAGATTTCATACTTTCCTCATGTAATCAAAACAATAATCGATAACAATAACCAATTTTCTTAGTTACTAGTACTCACATACATTGTTATATTTATAATCACAACATATGTAATAAAACAAACATAAATCAAAGTAAAATAAAATTCCGCTTTTATTCTCAATTGCCTCATCTTCAGTATTTTCATTCTCATTTTCTTTTTTAAAATCATACATATTTTTGTTAAATTGAAAAAAAAAAAACATCTGCCTTCCCATGGCTTCAAATGAGTAGCAAACGGTTATTTCAGATTTAGTGTATAGTAATACTCTTTTAATAGTTGTAGTCGAATTCTATTACGTAACTTGGTTTTCATAATATTTATAGCTGAAAATAACCGTTCCACATAGGCGTTGCTGTGTGGTAGACACAAAAGTTTCTTCACCAATTCACATAATGTGGGAAATGTTTGAGATCCTTCTTCATGTTCCAAATCGTGCACATGTGTCCAAAAGTGGATAAAATCGGAAATATTGTTTTAGTCAAAAAATAAATTGGTATTCCTTAACGTTCCCCTAATCTATTTCTAATTAGTTTTGTTATATTATTTGGATAAATCTTTGGGAAGAAATAATACATAATACAATAGAGCTTTAGGCTGTAGCTGTCATTAATACACTGGGATTTCCTCGTACATTAAAATATCACTCTTAATCACATAGTCGAGGAATTCCTTCGAATCGCAACAAAAGTTGATAAGTTGTTATCTAGTGTAATTGCATTTTATTATATAGCTATCAAGTAAAATATTTGCATAGTGAAATAGGTAGCACTGAACTCTTATTGAAAAAAACAGTAAAAATTAAGAATGAAACAGAAAACAGGGACATCAATGTGAAAACAGCAAATCTACTGTTAAAACAGTAGGGTTGACAACACTTCCTGTGTTCAGTTATGAATAATAATAATGTTGTAGGGATCTTACTTACATTTTCATTAGCGATATTTTGGCGAGTGGTTCCTTTTAAATTTAAATAGGCCGTATTTAACTGTTTTTGAGTTCTCGGTACTTCAGCGGTACTATTAAATTCCAAATCTAGTTCCCGCCAAGTTTCATTTTTTGGCTACTTGTTATTGTATTTATGCATTTATTCTCGATGGCATTCTTGAATCTACAGACATCAAGTATACAGTAATATATGCACACAAAACATAAGTTAAACATTTTCTACAAGCAAGTCAGTTTACAACATGATTATTGTAAATAGCTATTTGATACTTACTTTTCAATAATTTCCAAAAGTTTACATTTTTCCCTCTCTGTGAAATTTTTCTTTCGAGAAGTCATTGTAATAAGCAGTTTACTAATGATAATGTTATTGCTATATATATAAAACTTGTAATGTTATTTGTGTTTACAAACTAAGTTTGGAACACGGGTAGTACAATATGCTAACTGAGAATGAGTAATGAATGAAAAACTGAACGATACACGAAATGTGACCATACTTAAAAATAAAATTCGTGTCAAATCAAAAGGATCACAGATAAGTAAATTTTACACTAATAAACTTATCAGAAACTCGAATAAATTTGACAACGGTGTTGAGTTAACAACACATTTAGTTAATCAGCATTTTGATCAATCTTTGAGAAACCGTTATTTTGGAAATAGCCGCGAATCAACCCAATCCGTTAGTGGTATCCGCCGCAAACTATGAACCCGTACCTAACGCTGCGCGTTATAAAAGACGTCCGCGATGCATTTTTACCGACCCTCCTGATTTAATCACGTCAGCGAACGATCAGTAGCAGTCTGTCCCTCGAAACAGAGCGTGCTCACGCCCACGCCCGCGTAACCACAGATCACGCCGCCGTGGTCTGGGGGTTAATTTCGCTCCCGCACACCCGATTAGGCCTCCCACGGCAGCGGCTCAAGCCTAGGTTCGATCCCTCGGTAGGGAGCCCTTGAGTGCGTTGCTTGCGCGATACGGTGACACACAAATATACATCACTGATACAACACTACACGATCACCCCCACACACGTGCACGCCTACACGCTTACACATGAAAGTGGAAGGGTTTACTTTTTTCCCTTATCGAACTGAAAAACTCTCAATTTTCCGATAATAAATATATGGAGTTGTTGAGGCGTGTATGCTTGGTACACATATACGTTTCAACAACTCATACATATATGAATAGTTAGCTAGTTTAGCTAAGATAGGTCGCGATTTTGCATGCAACAGGCAACAGCCAAGACGAGATGTGCCGTGCACCCTTGAGCTGGTTGCCAAAATAAAATCGGCTGAGTGCCTTAAGCGCTTGCCTTAGTAGTCCGGTGAAGCTGTTAAGACCTTGCTAGGTAAATAGCGTAGACATTTCGAAAAAAATAATAATTGAGAAACCGGGGGTTATTCTACAAGTTGCTCTTAAATTTGTTTTGGAGACAGTTCTTGGCTGGTTGGTTGATTATTTAGTCCTTTAACGGTTACAATGACCTATATCAGGTGAACTAATTCTGATTTCCATTTTGGAGTATTTTTTATGCCTAATTATATAAAATAATGAAAAAAAGAGAGGAAGTAATATCAAACAGGAAGTAATATATGCGAAGCCGTTATTTCCTTTTACTTCTCGTCCAACCGAATACGTACCTTTGATGTGATCAAAGTGATCGACTCCGCTTATTCTATTTGTATACTTGTTTACTAGTGTGGGACATAAATTTCAGCCTTGCTACCATTCGTTTGTGTTCTGGTTATAGATGTTTTATTGATCCTTGGTTGGAAAGCATTTCTCAAAAATAGATCTTTCCTTGTCTCTTGCCAGATCTCAAAAGCAACGTCTTCTTATAATCTCTATTTATATTGACCTTTTTTTTAAGTTCAGTTTTCTTTTACTCTTTACAAAGATTATTATTATAATTTCTTAACTACTTTTACGACTAAATTATCATATACTTTGTCACCATCTTTTCCAGTACATATATCAATCTCGTATAAGTATCCAGTATAACTGTCACAGCGGCACAATACCTTAAAACCCTTTTTCATAGGCTTAGGGGCATGTACTGCTTCAACAAAGAGGTCGATTTGAAAACAATCATCGATTCGTCTATTGACTATAATGGAGAGTTACTTACGTTTTCTTGAATAACTCTGTTGAGGAGTGTCGTTAATGGTTAAATTTTATATAATTTGTCATAAGTAGAGTTAGGTCTCACAAGTTGCTTGGAATTGTGATTTAGATGCAACCATCGCAAGATTTGCTTGTATCTTCTGTATGGCATGGGACAAGCTATTTCGTCAACTCTAAAAGCGGGTTCTGATGACCAGTAAAGATCTAATGAAGGTAAAATATTATAGCCGATTAATTCATAATTCCTAAGAAAATCATCAATTCCGGTCCATCTCAATATACTATTTAAGTCGGTAAACCGATTAGTTTCTCTAATAATCAAATCAAAATCTTGGGAAATATTTTTTTTGAAATGACGATTAGACCTAGCATTCGATGGTAACATGCGTATTGGAGTCATCGGTACACTATCCTGACCAACATCATCCTAATGACAGTAGTTCTGGTATATTCGTTGCCGCTATAGTTTATATGGGGTGTAAAATTTGGAGAAAGAAGGTAAGAAAATAGATGGAAAAGTGGATGCAGACAGAGTTTATTGAGAGAATTCGACGATGGCACTCCGGGAGATATTCAGTGGTGCTGTTGCTGTCGGGAGCGATACTGCCTAATGACGTATGGACGTGGCCAGAGCACCTACTTGAGTTATCTACCTACTGCTGTCATACAACCATTGTACAATCAAGATAGTTTGGAATAAAAAAAAATGGTTACAGGTAGCTGACACGGATGTAATTGAAAATTTATTAAAATGTAAAGGAAAGAATAAACAATTATGAAAAAAATATGAATCAAATAAAATATAATACAAACGATATGTTACTAGTAAAAAATGAAACAGGAAGTAAACTAGATAGATTGTGCAATGGTCCGTATGTAACTTTTTTTTTTATTGTAGCACTGCAAAATGATTGGACTATGCCTGATGGTAAGCACAGTGCGATCCAAAAATAATAGCGACCACCGATTGACACACTATCCATCGCCGGTCGCCACTATCATGCCGGCCTGCAAAAAGCTGGATATGCACAGGCTGATCCCGAAACACGACCCGCAGAAGCGAATCACTATTACGGGCTTTTTCGCCATATACATGGTAGTTGCAACCCAGTCAGGCTGTAAAAACCTACCACCCCGCTTGCGCCATTGCCTCATTCGTTATTCAGCAGGGTGCACCACGTGCAGGTGAGGTTGACTTGGGTGTCTCAAGTCTTATGATGTTATTCGACACCCCTTACACCCCAAACGCTGTTTACGCTGTTTGTCACTGAAGATGATGAGTTAGATGCTGTGTTGTTGTCCAAGTTCAGTATGCAGTTGCTGCAGCCACAATGCCTCCTGTGCAGCAGAAGACATCGCCACCCATGTATTCGGTTTCAGTTGTTGACAAAGCAACTGTTTGTTGTTTCTGCGACCTCCATGATATACCACCACCCTGCAACATAAAAATATAAGCCGTGCAGGATTTACGGTCTTGCACATCACTTCCTCAGTCTGCATCACAATATTCTGTGATTTTCTCATTACCATCCTTGGTGTAAATCAATTTCAAGCATTTTGTGCTTTGCAGATATCTAAAAATTCGCTTCACTGCAGACCAATGTGTAGTTTTAGAATCCTTGTTATACCTGTTCAATGAGTTCACAGCAAAAGATATATCAGGTCTAGTACCTTGTGCTATATAGAGTAAAGAGCCAATAGCTTGTTGATAAGGGATCTCAGTTAATAAAAAAAAGTAAGCTGACATATCACTAACTAATGAAACTGAACTGGAACTGTCTGGTAGGCTTTGTTCAACTGGAACATTAGTTACTGATTGCACAGCTGTAGTCACATCCTCATTATAATTCTCTATGAAAACAACATCTCTACTATTTATTATTTTGTGTTTTAATATCCATAACACTGTATCCATTAGAGTTTTCACAATAGCCCACCAGTATCATTTTCACTGATTTTTTTATCCCACTTTTGGCGTTTTTCTTTTGGCATATGAATTATAGAAATAGATCCAAATATTTTAATGTGTGATAGATTAGGTTTCTTTCCCTTCTATATCTCATAGGGAGTTTTACCTCCCTATGCCTTTGTTGGAGATCGGTTTACAACATATGTAGCAGTTGCTACAGTTTCAGCCCACAATCTCCAGGCCATAACATGCATCTTGCTCGTTCAACCAAAGTTCTGTTCATTCTTTCTGCCATGCTATTGAGCTGTGGAGTATACGAAGTAGAGGTCTGATGAATAATACCATGATTTGATAAAAAAAATTAGAATTATAATTACAGTACTCTTTGCCATTATCAGTACGGATGTTTTTAATTTTGTGGTTTAATTCATTCTCTACTTTCATTTTGAAATCTATAAAAGTCTCTGGAACACTCATTTTATCTTTAAGAAAATAGACATGTATCATTCGTGTAAAATCATCTATGCATGTAATAAAGTGTTTCATACCTCTATATGACACATTTTCCATAGGGACACATAAGTCTGAATGTAATAGTTCTAGCGGTTTAGTCGCTCTGGAACCAACATTTTTAAATGGGAATCTGGTTTCTTTACCTTCTAAACAATAGGTACAGGTGACAATACTTATATCCTGAGTCAGAGTCACGCCCTCAACACTACCAGGTAATTTCTTTACATCTTGTGTCCACCCTTCACAATGGTGCTGACTGAAAGGAGATTAGCCGCTAAACCTGGTACAAACAAAACATTTGTCAACTGTATTTTATCTTCCTGATTTAGATTTTTATTTACACATCCAATTCCTCTAACGGCTAGTGGTTTTCTATTTGCTACTGTGATATTTTTAACTGGTGCCTCTGTGACGTTGTACATCCAATCCCTTCTGCTTGTCATAGGCATGGATGCACCGGAGTCAATAAACCATTTATCACTTATTTCTTTTGTAGCTAAGAAGGCCGCAACAAAGTCGGAACCTTCGTTTTTATGTGTTGATTTTTTTGCTTGTTTACAAAATTTTGCGAAATGTCCATGTCTATTGCAATTAAAACATCTTGGTCCTCTAGATTTTATTGCCTGTGACTTTAAGACTTCTCTTTTTTTAAATTTTGTGTAGAAAGCAACTGATTTTGTTGAATATATCTATTGTATTAGTTTCGGTTTCACTGAAACAGCACTGATTTTGATGCCTGAACTCTCTAGTCCCATGACCATCGGCTTATATTCATGGGGTAGGCCAGCCAACATCAAAGTACCGAGCCATTCATCATTGACATCAAACCCAATATTCCGCAGTTTATGAGCTGTGGTCATGATCTTGATCACATAGTCCACAACACTATTGCTTGATTCTAGTGCAGTGTTTATTAAATCTTTAAGTAAACTAACTTTTCTTGTTAATCCATTATCATCGAAAGCTCTTTGTAGGTTCTCCTATACCTGTTTTGCAGATGCGCATTCCTGAAAATGAACATAATTTTGTGGATCGAGTAACAAAATAATCTTGGCCTTCGCCTTTATGTCCTTACTAGTATCAAAAGAGGTTTTTTCCGGTTCCACACAGCACCATAGGACTTCATGTTCTAAATATGTTTTCATGCTAAATTTCCAAGTAGTAAAATTTTCTCTCCCGATTAATTTTTCCAAGTTAAACACATTTGCAGTCATTATTGCTGCAACGTGATATGTTGGAGGTAACTTTATATAAGGTAGTCTGTGGAGTTAACGTTGTTCTTACACAGCCACGTTGCAATATCTTTCACGAAGTTATTTTGTTTTAAATGTATATGGTTTTTTATTATACCACATACAATCACGAACCACCAACCACGCTCTGCTACCATGTAGGAATATATACTACTGTGGTATAATAAAAACAGCAAAAATAACTGAGCACTGGTTTAACACGACACAAGGAAGAAGTGACTGATGCACACAAGCGCCAATTAGAACTAAACAGAACTAAAATCGGTTGCGTTCCATTCTCATTAACACTCAGGACTCCGTAGGAACGCGACCAGCGTAGTAGCCCCGGTACCGCCTATGGTAAAGTGGACCAGGAGCTCTTAACTGGAGGAACCGGGGTGACCGGTTCGAACGAGAAGCTGGTTCACTTTTACACACAATCTTGATACTTAAAATTTGTATGTTGACTTTAACACTTTATTTATTTTATGTTATATTACGAGCACTTCACTATTTCACTCGTATGCGGAGGACGGTCCCAAGATTTCATCAAATCCCTTTTCGCTGTCACCAATGTTATACTGGGTTTAGTAAACGGCTTTAAAAAAAAGTCTTAATAGTTCTGAAACGACTGTAATAAAAATATTATATAGAATTGAATCGACCGGTACGAAAGAGGAACTGAGACTGACTGACTGTGTATGTAGTATGTGATGAGAAACGCTGACTTGGAAGTAGGGAGTAATGGAGTCAAGCTTGGTCAGCATTACTGGAGGAGGGAATCAGGGATATAACAGGACATTAGAACTAATTGACATTACTAAAAGTAGCTTATGTAGGGTTGCCAGAGACATTCAAATATCTAACTTTGACGTTAAAAGAATTGCACTAAAAAAGTTTCAATTATTTTCAAAATTTCTAAAAGATACCGTTCTGGGCAAACTCAGATCAGTTGCAAAATCTTGCAAAGTTTTACGGTACATATATGGACCGTTAATTAATAACTTACAATTGTATCTGTATTCAATAATATGATTATGTTTAAGGTGGCAATAATGCAGAATTATTAAGAAATAGAAAAGGGTATATGTATATGTCGTACAGACAATTAACACGTCAGGTTTATATATATATCTGATGTTGTTACACGCTGGTCAGGATCAACTCTGGACTCCTCTATCTATCAAAATAGCCGATGTTATGCAAAATTTGAAAGAGCTGATTACAAAGATTCTTACTTGCTGGGAGACAGTAGCTATCCTCTAAAGGTATACATGTTTACCTTAAAAAGGATAGTGGGTGCTTATAGAAAGAAGAAAACTTATGCAATGTTTTTATTAATAACCTGTTTTACATAATTTTAAACTTATTCATTGAGTCCTAGTTGCTGCTATAAATTACTTAAAGTCATGCCACCACTAGGTAAGATAAAAGTACATTATTATTTGAAGTTTCAGTTTCATTTGCTTACTCCTTATTTGACTCCGAATATACCAGTACAACAAAAATATTATGAAGCCCATATTAAGACCAGAAATGTAGTAGAATGTCAATATGGAGTATTGAAGCGAAGATTTCCAGTTCTGATAGTTGGGATACGACTGAGAGTGCAAACTATTGTAAATGTTATATTAGCATGTTTTATTTTGCACAATATATTTATTTATTTTAGGGTCATCAACATGACAATACACTTGTAAATATATAAAAAGTAGGAATATTATGATTCATTATAAATGTAGTCATATTTAGAGACAATCACGGCATGTTCCAACACTCAATTAAATATTCATAAAAGTAAATATTAAATTATTTTACATATCTAAATATTTAGCATAATAATACAAAAACAAAGATTGAAACAGAAAAAGTAATAAAATACTAAAATTAATCGATACTCTAAAATCATACTGTAAAATATTAGGAATATAACAAAGTAACAGAAAGAGAGAGAACAGTTAAGTAACAAACAGTTCTCTTTCCTTGATTAATATATGTGTATTAAGGAAGGAAAGAGAACCTTCAGTTGATGATTCTATCTCAAATTTAAATAGTTTGATAGAAACAGGCCATATATGGCCGGCATGACAGCGGCGACTGGCGATGGATAATCTGTCTCTCGGTGGTTGCCGATGTTTTTGGATTGTACTATGCTTTACATCAGGCTTAGTGCAGTCACTTTGTCGTGCTTCTATAAAAAAAAAAATAATAAACCCAGTAAATCTGAATTATAATGATCATGTGTATGTATTGAGAAAAAACCAAATAACTGAATATTTTGAAAACTTAAGTAATAATTAAATAACATTAAATAAATTGAGCATGCCTTTTATTTGTATGTCTATCTCATTTTTTATTTCTTATTCTTTACTTGCAGTAAGTAATTCCAACTCATAAAGTTTCCTTTAAAATTAAATTTATTCTATTAATAATTGTTTCTTAAGGTCCCCTATATCCTCTTTTTTTATTCACTTGCTTGAAGCTGTTGCACAATGTGTTAACAGCTTCCGATTTTTCATTACCGCGCTTGCTGTAATGATATGGTTGTCGCCTTTTTGACCACAAAGGTGTTGTAGTTATATTACATTCATTTTCTTTCTGTAAAAATAATTATAAATTAATAAATTAAACTAATTTTAAAGAAACTCTTGTTTATCCATAAATTACACATTGGAGTTATCGTAAAATCATTATCTTCTAAAGAGTTAACTTTATTCATCCCCATTAAATCACTCTCACCAAGACAAACTACTTAATGTGGTCGGCTTATTTTTCCTACATTAGGAGATACATTGTCGCAGTCATTTACATCAATAATGCCACTACAGCCACAATCAAGAATATTAGAAACTTGATCTAAAATAGGATCTATCTTAGAAGTTGATGGACCACCACCAGTACCATTTATATTTCTTTTTTGAAAATTGTAATATATTTTTGCTTCACTTTTAATCTTATCTCATAACTTCATAAGAGAGTTTTTTGTCCTAAAAATAAATAATCATAAAAATAAAATAAATAGAATGGGTTTAATAAATTATAACCTGCACACTATTTAACTCGAGTTTATTTTTGCTCAAGGGCTCTTTGAAATTGTTTTAAGTTTACCCTATATTTATTCAACATTAGTATTATGAGTTATTATATTTTATTTTATTCATCATAAAAATATTACTAATTGATGTAAATATCGATCAAAAAAAAACTTAATTCATCCCCTCAGCTTATTATGTTACGTATTACGTTTCATGGATGTGCAAGTAGTAGGGAAACATAAATGAATTCCTAGTGAACTGTGATAACACTTTTGATTTAGCAACGGAGACGCAAAAGCATATATAATTGAAATATATTTTAAGTTCGTTGCAAGGCAAAGCGGAGCTTGCTTGTTCCATTAAGGAGTTTAAACTATGGGAGCAATTTAAAACTTAGTTCCTTAAAATCCACTTTTCTGAGAGGAAGTATTATGCTCATCTTTTACCGATCTACAAGAGAGCATGGCCCGTACGATAATGTGAACCAATACTTATTACGCATTAAGACTTGTCTGTCCCAGTTACTTCCGAGTTCTCTCTCGAAAACACAAAGAAAAGTGAACTCTCCGGGCGTACTGCCGCTATGGAGGATCTAGCCCTTCACCACTTCTTAATGGTACATCCCTGCATTTCCAACATAGTAAGGTGTCGTGGTCCCGAACATCTCAACAAAGTCACGAACCTTGCAATTTCGGAGGAATGGATCCAGCAATCTCTGTAAAAAGAAAGTATCGTAACCCGACTCAAGAACAACCAACAGTTCAAACTTTAACAGACGCTTCCAGACGAGGCCAAGGTCCTCTAACACTCAACAGACTGAAAATTTACAACAAATCCACACCAATTTCAACAATTCAGAAGCTTCTCGAAGAATTCCGGACTATTTTATTGGTATTGTAAAACAGATGCACATGGTATCAACAATTGTAAGAAATGGGAATTTTATAATAGCTATTATCAAAATCAACACTAGGGCAGGGCATGGGAGTTCTACTGAAACAACCCAATATACAAAACAGTTTAGGTTATGTCCAAGAGAACCCCAATGAAAGTGAAGATTAAGGTTACAACGAAAGTTATAATGAAAACTCTTCAAACGAATAGGCGCCTCGAGTCAATGTCGCACGTAACGCTCCATTAATTGACACTGTAGTACAAAAATCATTCTCGTTAAAACGGAAAGTACAACGTGCTACACGACAGGGTAACTAGCCTCAAAACTGAAGTTTATTAAAACCGTACACACAAAGTAGTTCAATAAGAGCACATAAAGTATAGGAAATTAATATTGATACTACTAAAAAGCTACTAAATGATATCCTTGTACAAACTCAAGTTTCAGATATTCCACAAACGTTGTTAGTTGATTCCGGCTCAGCCATACACCTACTTAAACAATTTTGAAAGTATTTTCAAAAATCCAATTATAACCAAAGAAACCATTCAGTTCAAGGGCCAAGACTCAAGCGAAGAAACAACACCGACGCTTGATCATTTCTTGTTAAACTTACAGTTATCTGGAAACAAACAAATCAATATCAAGGAGCTAAATCTGCCCTACGACGGCATCATTGGGTCTGACTTCCTGGCTCATTGGCTGCAACATTAATTACGTCAACGACCTTTTGCATATGATAACCGTCAGGTTTGAAGTTCAGGATGAAACTGGCTGAGAGGAGTGGTGACTGAGGTATATAGTGAATAGAAATGATGAGTAGGCGGGAAAGGTAGCGGGATCCGCAATATAGGGTACATTGTACAGGTATAACACCTCCCTGGGGTAGACTAAACTGAGGGGTTGAAATTCCGAAGTTTAGGAGAGGGATGCGAAGTGGAGCTTAAAACATTTCGTCTGATATTAGGAGGAGGAATATCTTCCGTCTGAGGTTGAGGTCTGTTCAGGTTGTGAAGGATGATGGATTCAGGTGTATTTAAGTGATCTGGAGGTGAGGTTTCTGGATTTGGTCGGGAAAATCTTGGAAGGTAGCTGGAAAGACGGTTATCTGATTTAATACAAAAGAAAAGTTTTATAATACAAAAAATAATTATCATACAAGTTATTAAAATAAAGGTAGTAATAGTTACTACAGAATAATGTGTTCCGTATCTGATAATATGTATGTCATCCAGAGTATTTTCGGCTTTTTGAAGAAAAATCTGTTTATTCAATTTTAATTCATCTAAATCGATGTTTTGCAATATTATAGGGGACACATTACTCATACTTAAATTTAACTGATTCATGTTACAGCAGGTGTCGTTTATTAAGTTAAAATCTGAATAGCTGATTGATTTCGTAATATTGATTTCTTTGAATTTGGGTATTAACGTTGTTCCTTTACTGTGGCCAATACAATGGTTAGGTAGCGTGATGATACCAGTACCCAATATGTTAATTTCGAAAAGACTTCCATTTCTGCAATCTATTGAGATTTTACTAGGCACCGACTGTACATAAATCCATTTATTTTGCTCTATTGGTTTCCATATGTCTAAGTTACCATAAATAAATTTCGTTTCACAATATTCAGGAACTTTATTAATCACTTTCGTCATGAATTCACTTTCACAAATAGGATTAGTTTCTGATGCATAAACATTAGTTATTTCACAAATGTACTTTCCATTATAAACCCTATTACATTTAGTTAGATCACTTAATGTACAATACTGTGTTTTGTCTCTGGTCATTGCGATGTATTGGTATTTGGTATTGGTATTGGTATTTGGTATTACTAAACTGAAAGTGTTAAGCTTGTCCGGACTATGCGGGATCGGCAAGCCAACAGTATGGAATAACATATATTCCTTAATGGATACTAATGGAATTTGTAGTATTAAAATTACCTTATTACTAACATAATATGTAACAATCTTAGAAATCTTAAGCATAAGATGTATTGAACTTAAATCTAAATTTATAGGAAATTCTAAATCTCTAGGTAAGTGTTGATGGCTATCAGCAAGCTCTCGAACTAATTGTTGAGACGTTATTATAGACGGATGTAAGGTATTTTGACGACTGAACAATATTGCATTGGTTACGTCTTCGGGTTGAAAAGAAAGGGTTGAAATTGAAACTTCTAAGTTATTAAGAATCTGGTTTATGCTGAACTGTGACCAAAGTGCATTCGTTATCAAAGAAACATTTTTTACATCGTTTGAGAGTTTGTCGACGGCCTTATTTAAATTGATTTCATTTATTTTTATTTTGTTGACAGTATCGTTGAATTTTGGGATTACTAACGTGGTAATTAATATATTATCTTTTACTAAAGAAACTGTCTTCTTTTGATTTGTTAGTAAAGTATTTATTGCTTCATCGTACTTGATACCATCACTCTCATCTAAATTTCCGAATATATGTTTTACTAGGGTACCTATACCTCCTATCCAAGCTCGTTTTGTTCTTTTATCGATTAAATATGAAAAGGATGCAAATTCCTTACACATGTCATTATATCGGGCAACTAAAGGTTCTAATATATGCTGACAGTTATTTTCCAATAATCCAGCTTGTATACATAGATCCTTAGCTATGCTGAGGGAAATATTGATATTAACGATGTGTGGCTCAAAGTGTGAGATGTCTAATGGCATCAAAACATTCAATTGCCCGTTACTAATTTTAAGATTTCCGAGATAGTTGAAGTAAAGGCCTGGACTTGAGGTAATTGGCTGGATGAAATTTTGATGGGATTGACTCCGTACAGTACTGTAAATAACAATTATGATCAATGAAAGTCCAAAGCAAATTAATGTATTTAGGTCTATTTTATTCTTAACTTTTAATTTTAATTTATTAATCAATTTTATAAGATGCTTTTAAATGTTACATCGCAAGGTATGTATTTCTAGACTTAATACTAGTTACTTAATTACTAACATATTCACATAATTCTTTTACGGATTTTCCGTAGATTCTGCGGGTTTTACTTCGTCATAATGATGGCGGATGTGACGGCGATTTATAAGGAGAGACAAAGTATTATTCCCATGTATTTTTACTACCTTGTAAGGTCCCTTCCAAACTGGTGATAACGCTTTCCTTAATCTTAAATGGTTTTTCAAATATACGAAGTCTCCTACTTTATATTGCCTAGGACGAGTACGGGTATCATAGTATGTTTTAGAGGTGATCTTGGACTTCGTAATGTGCTCTATGGCTTTTTCCCTGGAATACTTCAAACGATTTTGGAGCATCCGGATGTAATCAGGGTATGTTGGGCCAGAAGTTTCATTGAAGATTGCATTAGGAATATAGGACTTTCTGCCAAACATAAGTTCGTATGGAGGGAAATTTGTAGTAGAATGTACCGCAGTATTGTAAGTGAACATGGCTGTGTACACGTACCGCGGCCAATTTGTTTATTCTTCGTTAATGTAAGAGTTGAGATACTACTTAAGCGTCGCGTGATTTCTTTCGAATGCACCGTGGGTTTGTGGGTGATAGGGTGAAGCCCACAGATTTTTAATTTTAAGGAACTCACATGTTTTCTTGAAAAGGTCTGAGGTGAAGTTGGTGCCCTGATCCGTGAGGATCATTTTAGGAATACCGAAAATCGATATATACTGTATGAGGCATTCGCTGGTCTCTTCTGCCGTCGTGTTACGGATGAGATAAGCTGAAGAGAATTTAGTTAAATCATCTTGGATGGTTAGGATATATTTTAACTTTGCAGGTCCTGCCTCAGGAAGCGGTCCAACTATATTAATAGATATTCGTTGGCCTGGTTCAGTTGATGTGCTCGTGATCTGCATTGGAGCACGATTTATTTTCCTGAGCACTTTATTTTCTTGACACAGTTTACATTTCTTTACGTAAGATTCTATATCCCCGCGCATGTTTTTCCAATAATAGCTCTGTTTAATTCTGTTATACATTCTCACAGAGCCCAAATGCCCAGATATTGGGATGTCGTGATTTTCTTTCATTACTTTAGGTATTTCAGAAAGTGAAGGATATATGATTTTATCTTTGTATATATGAATATTAATTCCTGAATTGTTAAATAGGTAGAGGAACGTATTATAAATTTTAACGAACTGGTGTGTATCGAATGGATTCTTAAATTCTGTTATTGCTATGTCCGTTATAACGTTTCCACTGAGGTTTACTACTAACTCGTTTCTGAGGGATTTTAAGCTTCTTTAGGTGGATTTGTCGAAGTGATTAACTTTGAAAAATAGAAGATAATATATGTTATCTTCCTGCTTGAACGTTAAAAATGAGTTGAGAGTTCTTTCCATGTTTAAAATTTCTGCCTTATTGGGTATGCTATCAAGGATATTCTCAATGAAAGGGTTGGATTCATCGAGGTCAATTGAGGTAGGTAATATTATTATTTTATATTTTGATTTGGTGATGTTTTCATTATGTTCTATAATTTTTGTGTCGAAAGTTTTATTATTATTTGCCATTGTCTTCAGAAATGCGGAGTAGTCGTCGTCGATCAAATTTAAATCTGGGGAAATAGTTGCTGGTGGAGTCGGATTTGATACGATTTGATCATCACACGGTTGTGTTATTTCAGGTAAGTTGGTTGTTTCAGTTTCGACTCCTTCTCGTAATATATCAGAAATATTTGACGGTAAGTTAGTGTCATGCAGTGTTACGGAGTCTTCGTCTGAATTAAAGTTTAAATCGGTTAAGCTAATTTCAGGCAGAGGGGCACTTTCTTCGATAATTTGGAAAGGATCTGAAGTGTCAATATTTAACTCGTCAGGATTGAAAGACTGAGGTGATACGAGTAAGTCCATTAAGTCTCTATCTAGTTCTTCAGTCGGCACTTTTCCTAGGTTTGTTTCAATTCTCGACGGGTTCTTCAAATGTACTGGGTTCACTGGGAACCGGGATAAAGCATCGGCGGTTGTGTTAATTTTACCTTTCTTATATTTGATGTCGTATTCAAATTCTTCTAATTTTAAACGCCATCGAATCAGACGTGAGCCTGGATCTTTACACTTAAACAACCACTCCAGTGGTTTATTGTCTGTTAGGACAGTGAACCTGTGTCCATAAAGGTAAGGTCTAAATACTTTAGTGCCAAATATTACAGCGCGCATTCTTTCTCCGTGACGCTATAATTGCACTCCGCGCGGTTGAGAGTGCGAGATGCGAATGCGATAGGGCGATCTTGTCCTATGGGTCCCTGCGATAGTATTGCTCCAACGGCGTAGTTAGAGGCATCGCAGGTAAGGTTAAATGGTTTTGTGAAATCAGGATAAATAAGAATTGGAGTATGGGTTAATTTATGTTTCAATGTATCGAAAGCAAGTTGTTGTTGATTTTCCCATTTGAATAGTATATCCTTTTTCAATAGGTTGGTCAATGCTTTTGCTGTTTTGGTGAACTCAGGAATAAATCGTCGATAGTATGATACTAGAC
>JACEII010000223.1:70073-115181 GCA_014332785.1 Antheraea mylitta | reverse complement strand
TGTTTTGGTGAACTCAGGAATAAATCGTCGATAGTATGATACTAGACCGAGGAATGACTTTATATCTTTAGGTGTTTTTGGAACCGGAAATTTGGTCACGGCCTTGATTTTGTCGGGATTTGGTTTAACTCCTTGTTCTGTAATTATGTGACCAAGGTAACCGACTTCACGACGAAAAAACTCACACTTATCCGGTTGTAATTTGAGGTTGAAATTACGCATTCGTTGAAAGATTTCTCTTAAGTTGGAGATGCTTGATTGTAGATTATGGCTGTAGCAAACCACGTCATCTAAGTACACGAAACAACGTGTTCCTTGGAGTCCTGATAACGTCGAGTTCATAAGTCTTTGGAAAGTTGCAGGGGCATTTTTCAGGCCGAAAGGTATTCTCGTAAATTGGAAGTGTCCTTCCGGTATAGTGAATGCGGTTTTGGGCTTATCGGCGTCATTTAGCTGGATCTGATGGAAACCTGATGCTAGGTCTAGTGTTGAGAAGTATTTACTGTTTCCTAGTTGGTCTAGGATTTCCGTAATCTGAGGGATAGGATAGGTGTCACCGATTGTGATATCGTTCAGTTTTCTGTAGTCAATTACGACACGCCATTTTTGTGTATTTGACGCGTCGAGTTTTTTGGGTACTATAGTACACAAATAGGTGATGACCAAGGACAATCGGATGGTTCTATAATATTTTGTTGAAGCATTTGGTCTATTTGCTTCCTGACTTCTGCTTTATGTACTTCTGGAAATCTGTATGATTTTGTATATATTGGGACATTTGTTGAGGTTTTGATTTCGTGTTTCAAAGCGTTTGTGTAACTAAGGTTTTCTCCAGGCAGATAAAATATGTCGGAGAATTCGGAACATAGCGTTCTGAGAGCGTTTCTTTCTTCGCTGTTTAAATGAGAGACACGTAACTGTTTTAACACTTCCTCTGTACGTTCAATGCAGTTACTTGTGGTATTAATATGGTTCACCGGGACTGAGACATATTCTTTTAATTGTGATGAATTTATAGGATCGAGTTTTAAATTGAGGTTTGATTTTCAGGTGATAGATTATTCCGACGTGTTAAGGATAGATATATTGATTCTATTATTTGTCTTGACTCATACAAGACAGTTGGCGACTAATAGGTCTTCTGATAACTTTTGATCTATAACCATTCCTTCTTTTATTTCCGGATTACTTACGGAGCATTCTATAATTGTTTCCGTTCTGGCTGGGATTATATAGATCGGATCGAAAAATTGAAGTTTCAAATTTAAGTTTTTGATATGCAGAAGATCGTTGATATAATCAATGTTGCAACCGAAATAAGTCAGGAAATCAGACCCAATGATGCCGTCGTAGGGAAGATTTATCTCCTTGATTACATGAAATTTATATCTGATATGTTTGTTTCCGGATAATTGTAAGTTTAATAGGAAATGACCAAGCGTCGGTGTTGTTTCTTCGCTTGGATCAATGCCCTTGAGCTGAATAGGTACCTTGGTTATATCTGGATTTTTTGAAATAGAGGATTGTTTAAGTAGGCATATGGCTAAGCCGGAATCGACTAACAACGTTAGCGGAATATCTGAGATTTGCGTTTGTACTAGGATATGAGGTAGTAATTTCTTTGTAGTGTCGATATTAATTTCGTATACTTCCTTTGGTCTTGTCGAATTACTTTTATTGTAGGATTCAATCGCGCTTCCATTTTGGGGCTGGTTCCCTGTTGTATAGCACGTTGCATGTTTGGATTAAACGCGCTTCCATTTTGGGGCTGATTACCCTGTCGTATAGCACGTTGCATGTTTGGATTAAACGTGCTTCCATTTTGGGGCTGGTTACCCTGTCGTATAGCACGTTGCGTATTTAGATTAAGCGCGCTTCCATTTTGGGGCTGGTTACCCTGTCGTATAGCACGTTGCGTGTTTGGATTAATCGTGCTTCCATTTTGGGGCTGGTTACCCTGTCGTGTAACACGGTGCATGTTTGGATTATTCGTGGATGATTTTTCTGTAACGGTGTCGGCTTTAAAGGCGTGTCTTGTGCTACACTGAATCGAGGCGCCTATTCGTTTAAAGAGTTTTCATTGTGATCGATTTCGTCGTAACCTTGATCTTCATTTTCATCTGGGATCTCTTGGACATGGTTTATTGTTTTTTGCATGGGGTTGTTTCTGTAGAACCCCGATGCCCTGCCTTGTTGTTGGTTTCTATAACGGTTGTTGTAAAATTCCCGTTTCTTGCAATCTCTAATATCATGTCCTGCTATTTTACAGTACCTGCAAAATAGTCCGGATGGCTGCGAGAAACTTCTAGATTATTGAAATTGGTGTGGATTCCTTGCTTGTTGGAAATGTTGAGTTTGTTGATAGTTAGAGGGCCCTGGCCGTGTCTGGAAACGTCTGTTAAAGTTTGGGATGTTGGTTGTTCTTGAGTCAGGTTGCGATGTATTCTTCCTATACATCGATTGTTGGATCCGTTCCTCGGAAATTGCGAGATTTGTGGCTTCGGATAGATTTTTGGGGCCACGACACCTTATTATGTTGGAAATTCGGGGATGGAGCCCCATTAGGACGTGGCGAAGGGCTAAATCCTCCATAGCGGCAGTACGACCGACGAGCTCGCTTTTTTTCGTGTTTCCGAGAGAAATCTCGGTAAGTAATTGTGATAGACAGGTTTCAATGCGTAACGAGTATTGGTTTACGTTTTCTTGCGGGCCTTGCTTGCTCCCTTGAAGGTCGGTTAGGAGGTGAGCATAGTGATTCCTCTCGGAAAATTGTGTTTTAAGAAACTCTTTGAGTTGCTCCCATAATTTGAACTCTTTAATTGAACAAGCAAGCTCCGCTTTGCCTTGCAATTGACTTAAGATATATTTGAATAATACGGGTTTTTGCACTTCCGTTGCCAAATCGTAAGCGTTATCACAGTTTACCAGGAATGAATTTAATGTTTCCCTACTTCCGTCATAAGATTTTATGAATTTAAATGAAGTGTTTAAGTCGAGTTCGGCCATAGTTAGGGTTGCAGTAGGTTTTTTTATAGGTTGAGATGAAAGTACAGGTGACCTTAATGACGGGTCAGTTGGAGTTGGTTCTGGACTAGACACGTCAATAGTTAGTTTACTGTCGTCAATCTTGGTTGCTTTTGGCATAAATCACTTTTTAAAAAATGAATTTAAAATAAAATGACTTAATTTTACAATAGACAACCGTCAGGTTTGAAGTTCAGGATGAGACTGGCTGAGAGGAGTGGTGACTGAGGTATATAGTGAATAGAAATGATGAGTAGGCGGGAAAGGTTGCGGGATCCGCAATATAGGGTACATTGTACAGGTATAACAGTACGGTAAGTGTACTGGAACTAAAGTTCTTGTCATACGAATTACTGCTGCTTCTCCCAAACAGAATCCTTTGTTAATTATGTCAGGGAACGTAGTGTCTCCCTAATATACTGCCATGTCGCAAACTATACCTTTAGGCGAAACCAAAACAAACACTTTGAGACCTACTATGTTGGGTTTGTTGGGACAGTACTGACGTATGGGACATTTCCCAGTAAAAGGGGTAATTATTTCATCAATACTCACAACGACGAACATGACCACGAATTTGCCCACGAGATGTTCCCCTTGAACGTCCTCTTACTCGTGGTAAGTATGACGAAGTTGAAGGACAATCCCAGTTATCCGATGTTGCTGGAGAAAGCACAGAAATGACCAAACAGCTTCATCTTCGCTTTAACTACTGGAACCGCTTTTACGGTGATCACAGACTGTTTGGTTGGTTTGTGGTGGTTTAAATTCGGGATCTTCGTCGGAATCATCTCCAGAATTGTTGAAGTCGGAGTCATTCAAAACTTCTGCGATGAGGTTAGGTGTTAATTAAATTAAATTTAAAAAAAAATGAAGAAATTGTTAACGTACTTTATATAATACCCGGGAAGACGGACTTGAAGTACAGTAATTACATATATTTGTACTTTGCACAGTATATAGTAAATAATATCAAGGTTATGTTAGGAATTTTATTTTTTCGTGTGAATCCAAAGGACTCCAGTCAAGTTGGAAAAAACCAAAACTTGCTCGATTTTATTACGAGACTTATAATTATTTAACACTGTTCTGACTAATCTAGCCATCGTCAGTGTCACGTAAAGTTCTAAGCGAGCTAATGAAATTAATTTCCGTGGCGCTACCTTGGATTTAGCACATAGTAAATTGGTATCTACACCCTTATTAGATTTGACATGAAGATAATTACACACCCATATGTAACGTGCATCCTTCTATGTAAGATTTATCTTTAGAAAAAACAAGACCATAATTTTTAGTTCCTTTCAAATACTTAAAAATTTTTTTCAAGTGTTTCCAATGAGTTCCATTATATGAATTATTAAATTGACTAAGACAACAAACACTATATACAATGTCTGGTCTGGTAAGAACAGCCAAATACATCAAATTACCTATCAGTTGTCCATATGGAATATTTTTATTACAACTATTCTGACACTTTTCTAACTTTAAATTAATTTCCATTGGAGTTTCAGCAGTTTTACAATTTGACATGTTAAATCTTTTCAATAAACTTTCAACATATTGTTCCTGATCAACAGTTATTACATTATCATGTACATTTATTCTTAAACCTAAACACTGTATAATTTGACCTAAATCTTTAATTTGGAATATACAACTTAACTTATGTATTAACTGGTTAGTAGCAATTTTACAATTCGAAAATACAAAGAAGTCACCAACGAACAATGCAATTATAACTTTAACATTTCCCACAAATTTTGTGAATAAACAAGGTTCATATTTAGATTTATAGTATCCTAAACTTATCAGGTAATCAGTAACTCTTTGATACTAAGCACGTGAAGATTGTTTTAATCCAAATATGGCACGCTTAAGTTTTACCTCTTTATTACTATCACTATCATTGTAAATTTCGGGTTTTTCCATATACACAGTTTCTTTTAGAAAACAATTTAAAAAACCTGTAGTAGCATCAAGGTGACGTATGTCAAAATTTAATTTCACTGCTATAGAAAACAAGAAGCTCAAAGTTGTGTAACGGAGCTCTAGAGAAAAAGTCTCATGGTAATCAACATCAGCTTTCTGTGAAATACCTTTTGCCACTAGTCTCGCTCGATAACACACATTACCCGCACTATCTTTTTTTAAACACCCATTTGCACTGCACTATTGTGGATTCACGAGGCCTATCGACAACTTCCCACGCATCGTTTTTCTTGAATAATTCCAATTCTTCCTCCGTGCTTGATCTCCATAATTTGCATTCAGGTCTATTTAGAGCTTTCTCAAGTTTAATATCGGTTAGATTTTAATCTGCTGATTCTCTAATACACAAATTGTTATAGCCAAATCTATCCGGAACTTTTCTTATTCGTTTGGATAATATGATGTCCACATTTGGGTTTTGTAAGGAAGTCTCTGGTTCTGATACTGTTTCATAAGAATCACTGCTAAATGAGCTACTTACTGAAGAAGCTTCTGGAGTATATGTGACATTATTATCATCATATTCAACTTCAGTGTCTGAATTTTCAGCACTTTTGTTTTCCTCTTCTTCCTCCGCTGAAGCCATGCACTCTATAGGAATATTCACCGTACTATTTTCCATTATTATGATATCTCTGCTAGTCGTGATTGAATGAATGAATGAATTATTCTCTTGGTCATAAACCCTATAACCTTTCACGTTATCTGAATAGCCAACCAAAATAAGTTCTTTAGCTTTCTCATCCCATTTTAAGCATTTTTTAAGGAATATCTTTCATACCCAATTCATTCAGTTCCTTAATTGCATTCTAATTTAATTCATTTAGTGTATTTGGAAATCAACAGAATACAGCACCGGCACGCATATTTTGTTCGCTACAACAATCTCTTTGGTTTCATGTTGATATGATGGATTTTCAACAGAATCTTGTTTCGCTGTCATGTGTTTACTAGCCCCGCTATCGATATACCAATTATCACAATTGAACTTTCCGCTCAAAAAAATAGCACTAAAGGTATTGGATTGTTTCTTTATACTTGATTCAGAACTAGGACATTGATTTTTGTATTGTCCTGTTCCATACTTTTGGCGGCAAAAGCACTCTCCGAATCGGAAACAGATCCATTTTCAATACCACACATGTCTATCAATTTCGTTTTTATAGCGTCGGCACTGAAATCTATACATGAATGTTCAATGGCCATTATCATGGGACCAATCTTTTCAGATAATCCAGCTCACATTAATGCTCCAATCAACTCATCAGTTATTTTGAAACCCGTACCTTGAAGTCTTTAACTGGTTTTTACGATTTGAGTGACATATTGGGTCATCGAGTCACAATTTTCAAGTCGAATGTTGATGAGTTTACGTAACAAACCATTTTTTCTTGTATAGCCGGCGTCATCGAACATATTCTTCAACTTGATCTATAAATCATAGGTTGTTGCTGCGTGCTCTATGTGTACGTAAAGCGCTGGATCGATAGTTAGCACTAGTTTCGCCTTTGCTTTGGCAACTTCATTTATTTGACTTGCCGTAGGTGAACCTCCCCGTAATGGCGGACGCCATGTTTTCTAGCACCAACACATTTTGCACTGCAAAGCAGGAATATTCATAGTTCTCGCGCTCTTTCAACTTTGGTATGTTAGCGATGTAATTGAACGACATTTTTAACACGAAAACACACAGTACTACACGATTTAAACTATTTTTTTTTATGAATTTTTTTGTCGGGGCCCATAACCTGTTAATAATACGCAGTCGTAGGTTATAGACAATAGAACTTTATTAGAGTAAGTTACACATGAGTGAACATGAATGGCGCTAGTAGTACATTGTTTTATATTTTGTTACAATATCAACAGTAATTAGCGCCCGTCGGAGAAATTCCCGCAATCGAATTTAGGGCCTTTTCAGAAAGCTGACCGCATAGATAATACGCTTACTCCGAGTTTGATAACTGATTATTACAATGTATTGTATTGTAATAGTCAATAAACATAGGCCAGCTTTTTGTATCACCATCAAACTTAAGTAATTGAATGGGAGGTAGTTTTACTGGGTTTTTACACGACTCCACTTGCGTTTTCTCATGAACTTTTAATAAATTTATTTTATTTAGAATATTAGAATATAAATCACCGAAGGATTCCCATTGTTTGTAACAGCGTTCGTAGCTGGAATCATCTTCCAATTTTAATGAATTTAGCTCTTCTACCTGTGCTATATAACCCCGTCCGTAACGTTGCAACTACAACATAAGAAATTTGATATTTCATTCGCATTATCTGTTAAAGATAAATCATAAAATCCCTGTATTTTTGTATACGAACGTAAACGTAACGAACGTAAACGAGATTCCGATAATTTAATTTTATTACGTCGTTACTTTGGTATAATATCGAAAGATTTATGATGAACTGTAAACGAGTTATACACCCAGTGTTAACGCTTGTTGTTGTCCCAAATTCAATTGTAATAATTCCGTTACTGCTGGTCGGGAACGATGCACAACAGCCAGAAGGATGTGGTAAAAATAGGACTCGCCTTTCTTCACTACAGAGTCGTGGTCGTGGAGGCCTCCTCTTTAGCCACGGACACTTCGATTCACACCTTTCACTTCCTGATTATTGTTATAAATATCTGTAATACAACTAATTATTGTAATTTTACCGCAGAGACGTGCGACGTTGCCCAGCTCTTTTTTTCTCGAACTGACTACGCTATTGACCTAGCAAGGTCTTAACAGCTTCATCGGACTACGAAAGCGAGCGCTTAAGGCACTCAGCCGATTTAAACGTTGTCCAGCAATAATAGGACTGACACTTAAGTACCGATGACGAGTTTGGAGGAAGGAAATATGGCACTGGGCTGATTTAAACAGTGACGGATAATGTACCGTCACACAGTGTGTTAGCCATTTTAGCCTAAACACCCGGCGTAAATATATTAGCCAAATATTCACTCTTAAATTTCTACTCCCATCACTTTCAGATCAAATCAGATCAGAGAATACGTACAGCAATACACGATCGAAACTCTTTCTTTCCGTTTATATGATCCTGGCAGCCATGTGATGTGCCCAAATTGCGGAGTAGGGAATATGAAATAACAACACGTGTTGGTTGATTATATGTTTATTAAAGATCAGTCCACTACAAACTACATCGCAAATTACATTAAGAAAGTCTGGCTGATTTTCTTCAACCGAAGAGCAACCTGGCGTAGAGAAGGATTGCACGTTAGGATGAGCGGACTTCAGGCTCATAAACTCAGCTTTTTGTTTTACCCTTAATTTTCGCATGTTATTCGTAGGAACTATTTTGTTCTTTATTTTCTCTTCATTTATTCTGTTTACGCTAAATCTAACGGACCTGGGTTGGCCTGGTTTATCCCTCAATTCGGTATCTCCATACGCCCCATATAAGGCAGACCACTAACCTGGCTGTTGTAGATCGTTCTCGATGATGTCCTTAAATGAACAGTCGCGTACACGTATACACAATTATTTTTGTTAAATGTTTATTATTGAAATAGAAGGCCAACATCACAACAAACAATAAAAATTCGGCATTGCAAAGTTAACGTGACAGGTCAAGGTGCCAAACTGTCGTTGTAGGCGTTACGATCGCACGAGCCCGGTATCGCGATCCACCACATATGAAAAATATGAAAATGCTCGAACATGTTTGTTCAATTGTTTGAACAACATTTCTATTTATAACATTACAAAAGTTTCTGCTAGTCTGCCAAAGAGGATAACATACTCGGTAGCTACATCTCCCTCTAGCGAAGATGCCGATCTTGATGCTTCGACCGGAACGTGCCTTCTGCAGGGTGATTGTCTCGGAAGTAGCATTGCTTAGAGTGCTCGGTTGATCCACTTTGTTGAAACCGTAGGCAGGTTTTAAACAATCGATGGATACAGTTGCTTCTCTTGTAGGCAATTGTAGGGTGAAAGTCTTGTCCGTTCCGTGAAGTACTTTGTAAGGTCCTTCGTAAGCTTAAAAGCCTTCTTGAAAAAATATATTTCGAAGACTGAACACCTAACTGAACGAGAAACTGTCGAATTTGTTAAAGGCGTGTGAGATAAATGAGTTTTTTGTTTCTGCAGACGCGGATGTCTCCGTTTCTTGACGATATGAAGTGGACTTGACCAGGGAGTCTTGCTGGGTCTGTACAAGCTTTGACTCATCATGTACTCCGTTTTGACAAATGTACGGCGATGCGGTGGTATTGTCGTTCCCGGCAGTGCATCGCTTGACCAGTCGTTTCGACAAAGTGTTCGACATTTTGATTCAAACGTAATTCACCGAAGTAAATCTTGGCGTACCTGGGAATTCAATATGTTGCGATTTGACAGTCCAGCGTTGATACTGCTTGTGGTTTCGTGAACCGAGATGCGTGTAGGAACTTTGTCTGAGAGTTTTATCGTGATAATATTAGAATAAGCTGTTGGCTTTTAAGATCGAGGATCAGCTGGTGATATAGAAAAAAATCGGCTCAGAGTATTTGTGATCAGTCTAGTTGAATGTGTAGTTCATACGCTACCAGATTTTGATTACTCGCTTCGTCGTTGGTACGGCGTTGTGTGTATTTGTTCAACTGTTCGACTTCCTAGCGATGTGTTAGATGCGGTTGTTACGTTCCTCGATGGTGGATTCCTGAGATTCTGGCAGGGTAAATGCATCATCTTGCATTCTTGCCAAACTGTCGATGAGTCGATAGTCTTGTAGGAATTGTATGAGAATTTCTGTAATCAGCTTGTGTTTACAGGCTAGGAATAACCGTTTCGTGATTTGGCATATTCCTTCCTGTGTTTTTTTCCGCGTGGTTATATCATTGTAGGTAGGGCGGCATTACCACGTGAGCATATGTGATAGTAATACTCGGCATCATATAGAATGATGGGGTTCTGGTGCGCAGAAATGCGTTGCGGCGATGGCGTTACTGTTGTAAGTATTTCGGCATCGTCATCGTGCCGACACGAGGAGTCACCAAATGTAGGTGGTTATCACGTCCATAAACACTACTGTAAGTGCTCAGGTAATATCACGTCGGGGTCACAAAATTTAGGAGCTACGGCTCACTACTATAGAAGTCTAGATTGACACGGACAGCGTAATGATACTCGGAGTGCGGAACAGACTGTTTATTTATATGCAAGCCATTATTAATGACCGTCTTTTTTTAGCACAGCAAAGTGATTGCACTGTGCTTGATGGTGAGTACAGTACAAGCCAAAAATAATGGCGACTACTGAGAAACACGCAGTCCCTCTCCTGTCGCCGCTGTCTTGCCGCCCTGCGTAAATGCCTCTTCACGTTATATATATATATTTCATTATAAACAAATTATTACTACGATATGCTAATGCACAAACATTTTTATTATTGTTTTTCCAAAATAACACCATTTTAGATTTATTGTCATGTTATAACCTCTGTCTACAGCTGAACTTACTGAGAATAGATTTACTTTCATACTAGGAACATATAGAACATTGTTTAATGTTGTACTAATCCATTCTTTGCCATTACAAGCTTCTAAATAAATAGTACCCATACCTAATGCTATTAAAACTTTACCATCACCAATAAGTATAGACTTGTGATTCTCTAAATTATTTATACTCTTTAAATACTTTAATATCATAACACATGTGTTCTGAGGCACCACTGTCCATAATCCAATTATTGTTATTCATCTGGCTATAATAACCTGATGTCATAAGATACATAGAGAATGCATTAGAATACTATTAACCTTATTTTTGTTTATAAAATTATTATTTTTTTATTACTTTTTATTTTCGCCCTGGACCTTTTCCGTATGTTGGGACTGCGTTTAGTTCGCCCAGGTAGGGCGTTTTCGAGGTCAGAGAAGTAGTTTGTAGCCACTTCTGGGAAAAAAATTCCAATGTATGGAACCTACCTAAGCGATCAAGACCCTGGGAGGGTTGGGCGGTAATTTTGCGCGCGGTTTTTCTCTTATATCTCCCAAATCCGCGGCCCGATCCCGGTGGATGAGGTGTCCTCGGGCGCGTCTCGGCGCCCGCTTCTTTTAGCGTCACCTCCGGTGCTGGTTTGTCGCAGGTGACCGCGAAAAATCCGTTTCAATGGTGTTCGTGTAAAACGGGCTATTCCTGTTCCAGGTCTCGATGGATTCAAGCCCCGCTCTGTTTATCGGAGGCAGAGGGCACCAGCCGAGGATTCGGGATCAAATCCTGGTGAGTTTTCAGTCTGGTTTCTGAAAAAAATGTATATTTGGCTGTCAAGAGTGGTCGGTAAACGCGTAAAACTCTTTCAAAAACACGTATGTCGATCGATGATTTATCTATTATTTCTTTCAAATTGTCATTATTTATATATTTATATTGTCACTATTTATTTATTTATTTATTTATTTGTCAATATATTATCAAAATATTGAAAATTGAAAATTTAGGATTATAGTTTGGTGGTGGTGCCTTGAACATTTGTCGAGTACGTAACGGTCCTCTAACCTGAGGGACCTATGGTGTCCAAATAGGCACAAGTTTATACGACTGTGGGGCCATATAACCTAAATACAGTGACTGTACCGTTATTTCATGCGGCGACTGTATAAAATTTCGTGGTGCTAAAAATTCACTATTACTATTATAGGGACTGACTTGGGTCTGGTACGTCGCCTTCCTTTCAGGAAGCTGCTCATTACGCTGCTGCAGATATAAAGTGTTCATCTCCTCGTGAACAAATTCTAATGCCTTTTCAATAGTATCAGGTCGCATGCAACGGATACGAGATCCCAAGAGGTCACGCAGTCCCCGTAAATACGATTGAAGTGTTAATTTTTTATATACAAGTCGCTTAGACTCGATGGTACTCGGGACCGTTTCATGCAAACTAATGTATGGCATAATCGTACTAAAGAGATTTTGGCAAGTCTCGTACAATTCTTGAGGGCTTAATGATCCTTGGTTCAGTAGCGCCAGATACTTATATAAAGATGTTTCATCGCGCTGATCGGCAAAATTATTAACCAAGGCAGATCGAATGTATTGCCACGTCTCTGGTATCCCGTTCGCATTTATTAAGCGAGCGGCGGGCCCTACAATCTTGTTTAGAATACCATTTAATAATGATAAATTTCTACTGGCTTTTTCTTGCGCTTATGTAAGTTTTGAACATTTTCTTCTAAAATAGATTCTAAGGTTGACTCATTATCGCTTTCATACACCGATTGATATGAATCTTCGTGGGAACTTGATGAGTCAAAAATATATGTAGGATCGTTAGCATTTATAGCTGAATTTTCTGACGCGCTTCTCTATTTCTCTGAGTTTTCAACTTTTTCTAACATTTCTTCTTTGTTTTCTAATGGTTTTTCTTCATTATTTATTACTACCTGAGATATGTCCGAGTATTCTTTCTCTACTATAACGACATCCCTGCTCGTAGTAATCTTCCTAGTTTTGAGGTTATATAATCCATAACCTTTCACGATATCCGGATAACCAACTAGAATTCATTTGTTATATTATCCAATTTTTGTCTTTGCATTTTGGGAATATGCACCATTATTTGACATCCAAATAGTCTGACATGACTCAAATCTGGCTTCTTACCTGTCCACTTTTCAAACGGTGTCATGTATGCCTAAACTGACGGCTGGCGTTCTATTCATTAGTTATACTGTAGTATTCACTGCTTCACCCCAAAAACTTTTTCGAGATCTGATTCAAACAATAAACATCTAGCCCGTTCAACTACAGTTCTGTTGAACCTTTCTGTGAGTCCATTCTGTTGTGGAGTGTGAGGATTAGTCTTCTGATGGATGATTCCTGTTTGTTTTAAGAAATGTTCCATCTCTCATGAACAAAACTCAACTCCATTATCTGTCGCCAATATTTTTATCTTGTTTTCCCTTTGATTCTTCACCAAAACATAAAATTCTTTGAAATACAGGAATGTGGTATTCCTTCAAGAAATAGACATAAGTGATTTTACTGGCATCATCTATGAACAGAAGAAAGTACCTCGCTTGACCTATCGATTTGGTCTCCATCGGCCCGCATAAATCTGAGTGTATTACTTTTTAGCAGTATATCACTTTTACGATTAGCAGATGGGAAAAGAAAACGAGTCTGTTTGCCCTCACAGCACACTTCACAGTTCATGATCCGAATATTAACTTTCTTTTCAAAAGTAACCCCTTCCACAACACCTTCTTTCATCTTCTCTAAAGACTTACTATTTACATGTCCTACTGTTTACATGGCCTTGTATGCTACATTGTCGTGGCTAATAATGCGCTCTCTTGTTTTTGTATTTGTAGCTTGTACATACCGTTTGTTAAATTTGCAATTCCTATAAGCTCATTTACTTGATTATATATCAAACAAACATCCTTTTTAGACGATACTTTGTTGCCATTCGCTATTATTTGAATTACTGATAATAAGTTTGTCGTGAGTTTCGGTATGTACAAAACATTCTTTACGATGACATCATGCTGAGAACCATTTATTTCGTCGTTATTTGTGTTTCACCAACACTTCCAACAGTCGTTTAAGTCGCTTAATTTTAATAATGGGTAAATACATTCTACTCTCTTAGGAGATATTTAAAAAAAAACGTGATAATAATTCTATGATTTTAACAGGTAATATTTTTTTAATTATGACAAGCAGTCTCGCTCGAGACGCAGACGTCACGATTACAAAGTACAACTCAATATACAAACTTGTTTACACAAAATTATAACAATTAACATACCATTCTGCTTATTAGAAATATGCTTCATCTTAATAAAAAATGACAAAATAAAAAAATAGTAAAATATTTGAATTTGTTGTAAAAAAAAATCGTAAACAAATGTCACATTGATTACACATATTTTTGAAGTATAATATAAAAGAAAAATAATTCAAAAAACGATAGAGATAAAAATTAAAGTGGAAAGATTACAGTTAATTCGTCCTTACATATGCCCAACCGTACCGGGTTGTATAGTTATTGTATGTACCTTAACAGTCGGTACCGCATCTGTTGCTGTTAACATTTGCTGTCTAATCCAAGTTTTAGCACACTTGGAACAACGTTTCCACACGATGCATAGTGTAATAATGTTAAAACGGCGAAACTCATGTGAATTTGTTTCTCATGCAAACCATTATTTTGTAAATTATTATATTCTTTCGTAAATATGTTCTGATTTTGTTTTTCTTTACTTTGCCCGTATCCCATCTTGGATAATACGTGTATATGAAAACAAAGTTTTAATACAAACATATCTAAATAACTACTTATATTAAAATTACAACTTAGTGTTTTGCAATAAAAATCGATGATCTACAATTGACCTGTTTTACTTGTAGTAAAAATGCTACGATGACAACTTACTTATTTTATGCGTGACCGTCGATGTCGCAATAACAGTTTTAGAAAATATTGAAACTATGTATTTATACTAATTAAGTAAATCTTAAAGGTTTATTTACAACTCTACCGCTCTTTGTACGCTATATTATTGCATCATCGGCGTTCCCAGCGTCTTCGTTTAAAATGTATGCTGGCTTTAGCCTGTCTATACTTATAAATGTTATTCTATCGCCTATTTTAATCGTATAGACCTTCCATCGACGTTTAATCACCGGATAGGGTCTGTCATATGGTGGCTGTAAGCTACAAAGTACCATGTCGTTACGTACGAATACCATTGCACACTTATCTAAATCAGGATGAATAAACAAAGACTTCGACGTGAGATTCCGGTTTAGCTCGACTACCTATTGCCGTTCTTAATCGACCGACATATTCTGTATCGGAAATTTGAATAGTCACCTCGTTATAAAAATTACCTGGCAAACATAATGTCTGCCCATACGTCATCTCTGCGGCGCTGACTCCCGTATCACACCGCGGTGCAGTGCGTAATCCTAGTAAAGTAGTGGGTAACTCTTGTACCCACGAGGTATCGCATTAAAAACGTGCCATCAGTGCCACTTTGAGTGCTCTATGCCAACGTTCTATCATGCCATTGCTTCCCGGATGATAAGGCGTAGTACGCAGTTTGTTAATACCTAAGAACTTTAGAGTTGACTAAAAACTTGACTCTCAAACTGTCTGCCCTGATCGCTAGTTAGCTTAACAGGACATCCAAAACGAGCTACTCAACCAGAAAAAACTAAATTAGCTACTGTCTCTGCCGTAATATCAATCGCGAAATGGAAATGCTTCAGGCCACCCAGTACACCTATCAATCATCGTTATGCAATACCTGTATCCATCAGCTGTGGTTGGCCAAGGCCCAACAATGTCTATATGTACGTGTGTACATCGATCTGCACTAGTGTGCACAGTTTCCTAGGAAAAGTACCTAATTGTGATCCTGTATGCCGATGTACTCGTATCTTAGCCCGTTGACATTGGGCACATGATTCGCCCACGTAACAATATCTTTGTTCATATACGGCCAAAAATATCTCTCGGCTACTAATTTTTTATTGACACGAATACCGGGATGGCTTATATTATGAATCGAATCAAAAGCTATGCGTCGAAATTCGTCAGGTTGATTACAAAACGGTAACAAAATTTGTTTAAGTTGCAATTTACTGTTATTTGAGTCGCTTGCACAAGGTAATCGTCGCTATGTTGACGTAATGCGACTTCTGAGAAATCTATCGCCGTAGGACACATTACGGAGTATGTTGATAAAGAGTACGTTGCTACGGCACAGGCCCAAGTAGTGGCCGGAGATCAGTTAGAGAACAAACTGAATGTGGTCGGCATAATTGTTATAGCTATAGCAGCGATTTTGAGCGTGTGGTTGGTTGTGCCACGCCATAAAAAAAGGCTGTATTGGCCACCTGAGAGGCTGACTAAGGAAAGAGATCCCCGGGCTAGAGTTAACGGGGGTACCCCAAGGTCACGGTAGACCCTCAGGTTCGACGAGGCCCGGCGGCGGCACTTCTGCCGCTGGGCCACACCGCTGGGGCGGCACGATGAAGTCTATAGAGATCTCGTGCCGCCCCAACAATAGTGGAAGACGTACACCGTGGGGTTTTAGTCCGTGCGAGTCGAACATAACCCACCCACTCCCCAGGGAGGGTGGGTATCCATAAGGGATTTACCCACGTAAAAAAAAAAAGATCCTCGGGTACATTAAACCCGAACCTGGCCACATCAGCGGTTGAAATAGTGTAATCATATTGTGTTTGTGTAAAGAGAGGTTGTTATCGTGAATTTTATCAATGTAACTAATTGTCAAAAATATATGTGCATATTATTATAAAATATGTATGTATAATGATGTATATTTCAAAGAGAATAAATAAACAAGTAGAAGAAACATTTATTGATTGTAAGCGTAACTTTTAGCGAATTTAAATGTGTTATTTTCCATTGCAGATATCAATGTACTTGTAATACTTATGTTCAGGTTATACCAAACGTTCTTATGGTATAATTAAACTAAGCCTTATGTGATTAAAATGCAATGTGTGTCGGAATGTTGTATGGGCGATAACAAGCAATTAAGTTTAATCATTATTTACATAATGTAAAGTAAATCATTATGTAAACTGTTTTTCATCGTATTCCATTGCTAATTGTTTTTTTTTTTGTGTAGGGGGGGGGGGGGTGTGATGTAGCGACGGGCGAGAGACGCTGGATCAGCATTTTCGGGCGTGGACGCAATTTAGAGCGCAGCGTTCGCCAGTCGCTTACAGACCACCGTCCCGCGCGTATTCTTTTATTTACCCCGTTGTAGGGGGAACATTGTATTGCAGAAATATATTACCGTGCTTAACAGACTTTTGGGATATTTCATTTGACAATAAATATCGTCACGCATACCCACAATAATTGTTTCTATACGGGATTGCGTATCCGCTACCACATTATCGTCACCGTTAATATGCCGAATATCTGTAGTAAATTCACTAATGTAAGCTAACTGTCCAATTCGCCTAAGAATATCCATATTACTATTACTCGTGGTAAAAGCGTACATTAAAGGCTTATGATCCGTAAAAATCGTCAGAGGTCGGCCTTCGTAAATGTTTCTGAAATGCCTCATAGACAAAAATATCGCCAATCATTCTGTATCATAGGTGCTATATTTTTTGTGCATCTGTAATTTTTTTAGAAAAGTAACCTAATGGCTATATTACCTACCTTTTGTTGAAGTACTGCTCCCACACTAGAGCCAGACGCTGTCCACACGACTTTTGTTTTGTCTTTCTTTTTTGCATTATGCAGGTAATTATTTAATACTGACTGACATTCCACAGCCTTCGGTATATGCGATCAATAATAGTTTAACACACCTAAAAATCGCCTGAGCTGTTCAATATTCTCCGGTTTTGGAAAATCTTGAACTGCTCTGACTTTTTCACCAAGTGGTCGAATTCCTTGCGTAGACACTTCATAACCTAAAAATTTGTGGGGTGTAAGTATGTCGTTAGTCTCCTCCACATGAAATGTGGAGGGCATTAAAAACTACACTTGAGTTTATAAACAAATTGTAATAAAACAAGAAATTTACATCGATCGAGAAATTAATTTTACACACGTCGACCGTGCACGAAGCGCTCCGCGAAGTGGCGTGACCGGCCGCGGGTGATGTGCGGGAGGCGCGCGGGTGCTCCGAGTGTGGTGGTGGTAATGCATCACGTATTGGCGTAATATACACAAGTGGAGCGTTTCTCGGTGGAGCGGATTAGACTCCACATTATTCCCCCGCTCAGACCGTTACTACGGGCGATAAAAATCTGGAGGAACAATCCTGCGTCCACTCCGAGTTCTTTTTTCAGGACCCGTTGTTGTAGCAGACGAAGTAGTAACCGGAACTTCCCTTGTAGTGTATGCGGGTTTTAGTCGGTCCACAGTCACATTGGTGATCTTGCCTTTTACTTCCAGCGTAAAGTACTTTGGCTGCCTTTTCAGAACTTTGAAGGGACCAAGATATGGTTGTTCTAGCGAGCCTCTGACGTGATCTAGTCGCAAAAACACGTGCGTGCAGGAGTTGAGATCACGTGGTATGTAGAAAGGCGAGTTAGAGTGCCATGACGTGGGTCTTGGAGTAAGTTTCGCCATGTTTTTTATATCATATCACATAACAATATCTAACTTTTCTAGACCAAACTTACATTTATTTACATTAATAGATATACCAAATTTATTAAATCTCGAAAAAACAGCTTTCAAATGCTCTTTATGTTGTTCTGCCCCGTCAGAAGCAATTATTACGTCATCGACAAAATTATATAAAAAATTTAAACCGTTTAAAACTACTGTATCCATAAATCTCTGGAATGTTTGAGCTGCGTTTCTCAACCCAAAAGTCATACGCGGAAACTCAAACAAACCAAAAGGGGTTATGATGGCGGGTTTTTCGATATCTTCAGGCGCGATAGGTATAAAATGGTAAGCTTTATTTAAATCGAGTCGTGACAATATTTTTAACCAGCGAGAACAACAGAAATCTTTCAATGGCGGAATAGGGTAACGATCGGGCTTAGTAATCACATTAAGGCATCTGTAATCGTCACATGGCCTTAAATCGCCGTTGTTTTTTTCGGCACTATGTGTAATGGACTAGCCCAGGTGCTCTTTGACGGTCTACAGATACCAAGCTCGGTCATGATCCTAAACTCTTCTTTAATCCTAACATACCTGTCAGGTGGCAATGGCTTTGCCTTAGCGTACACAGGTCAATTTGTTTCAATATAATGTAGCACGTTATTTTTCGGTTGCTCCTTGAAATATGCAGGATTTGTTACTTCTGGAAATTCATTTAACAAGAAGTGCCATGGGTTACTATCATAAATCGTCTTAATAGTCGCTGTGCAATCGCTACGTATGACGGATGCGATATCCTTAAAATTAGTTAACTGGTCAACTAATTTACGCTCATTTAAATCTACCAAAAGCTTATAATATTTTAAAAAGTCTGCACCTAATATTAGTTGGTTCACATCTGCAACGATAAATGTCCAACGATACGGTCTTCTTAAATTAAGATTAAGAGTCACAGAATAAGTGTCGTATGTGTTAGTTTCTGTACCGTTTGCTGCGAACAGTTAATAATGTGATGTAGATATACACCTATCCATGTATACCAATTGTATATTATAAATATGTGTACTTTCTCTAATAAAGAACAGTATTATATCAGCACTTGTGGGTTTCATTTGTCTTCACATGGCGACCGTGACATAGGAGCTTACAAATACCTATCGCCTTATATAGCCAAGATGTCATAAACAAATTGGAAGCAAGTATCTTTAAATTACAATATATTTTAAAATGTACAAAAATGAAGAGAAATAAATATAATAATATTAAAAGAAGAATTAGACATGGTTTGGACATAGAAGTTTATAAAATTTCTTACTTAACTCAAATAAAATGGGAGGATCTCAAACAAAATCTGAAGAATTTACAATTCCTCCAAATGCAGCCGCAGGATCCAATTCAGGATAGATAGATGAATTAAAGTCTCAGTTTAGCAATACTAATTATATATTAATCGGTATTTGTTGTCTAATAATGACTGGAGTATGTTTATTTTTATACAAGAATTATAAGAAATGCCACGAAAAATTAATACAACGACTACTCAATGAGATGGCCCTTCGACGATATATGAATATTTTACGTCAAAGGCCTGTTGAAAACACGGAAAATACCATTTCATTGAGGGGGAAAATAAAAGAAAAAATAAAGTGTCCAAAACAGTGTCTGTGTTACGTTTATTTTATGGTGCGTATAGTAATAAAAACGAATGGATAAATGAAATGTAGAGACGTTAAAATTTTAATTTTATTTTAATAATTTAATTTTTCCATGTCAAATGTCCGTAAGAGGTAAGATACGATTGAATTATTATTTCTAACAATATAACAACGTTCATGTAATGGCAACTGTTTACCGATGGTCGAAATAAACACAAAAATATTCAATTATACTGAATTTAAACTTTTATTAAATAAGAAATATACAGAGACACATATAGTACGTATGAACGGGAATGAAGGAAGTGACTAATTTTAATGACAATGTTTTCACTAATGTAAAAATAAAAATATACATTTTTTTAATGTTTACGTTCGTAAACATATTGCCGACGAAACGTAATTAAATTTAAACATGCAGTGAACTTAAATTTTCTTTAAACATTTTATTTTAAATATAACCAAAACATTAAACTTAACATTATATAGGCAAAACACAGAGCTTGCTTATTGCCCGTCTGTATGTTCTAACATCAGCCACTCTTACCCTATTATCAGGACCATTATGCAATTTAATAATTCTGGCTATAGGCCACTGAAGAGGGCTTACATTTTCATCTTTAACTAATACTAAATCACCTTCAACAATGTTAGGTTGACTACGATGCCATTTGGGTCTGTTATTCAAAAGTGACAAGTATTGCTTGTGCCACGCATTCCAAAAGTGCTGCTGTATTTGTGTACAACGACGCCAAAAGCGCAACCTATTTTCGGGAATGTGAGTAATATCTGGCTCAGGAATAGCTGTTATTGGTCTCCCTATTAAAAAATGTCCTGGCGTCAGGAATGAGAGATCAGAAGGGTCTCTAGATACCGGAGTAAGTGCCCTTGAATTTAAAATACCCTCTATACATATCAATATTGTATTATATTCTTCATATGTAAGTGGCTGAATTCCTATTATTCTCTTTATGTGAAATTTAGCGCTTTTGACAGCAGCTTCCCACAAGCCACCGAAATGGGGTGAATAACTTGGTATAAATTCGAATTTTATGCCTTTTGTTGCAGAAAAACTAAAGATACGATAAAGATACGAGAACGATGCGCTGATGAGGAGTTAAGTTTATAAAGATCATTTAGTATATTTTGAGCACCTTTGAATGTTTTGGCATTGTCACAATGTATGGTATTAGGCAGACCACGTCTTGCTATGAACCTTTTCAAGGCTGCCAAAAAACATTCAGTGGTCATGTCAGACACCAGCTCTAAATGAAGACATTTAGTTTCAAAACAAACTATTACAATGACATATCCTTTTGAAACAACACTTCTTCTAATTGTAGATTGTTTAATATTGAAAGGGCCACAGTAGTCAATACCCACAATGCTGAAGGTTTTTGCTTCATTAACTCTATCAGAAGGTAAGGATCCCATTAACTGAGAAGCTGTCTTGGCTCTAAATTTATAACATGGTATACATTTATTGATAACATTTTTAACTTCTTTGCTACAATTAACAACCCAATATCTTTGAGATAAGTTACACATTGTTAACTTTAATCCTGCATGCATTAATGCTATGTGCTCATCTCTTATAATTAAGTTTGTAATGTGACATTTTTTAGGTAAAATAATTGGGTGCTTCTGTGAGTATGTGATATTTGCATTTTGTAATCTGCCTGATACACGAAGCACATTATACTTGTCAATGAATGGTGCTAATGATTTTAAATTAGATTTAAGCGGCTTATTATTTCTAATACAATGGTACTCAGTAGCAAAATATATACTTTGAATCTGTGAGAATATCTTATTTTGAGCCATATTTAACTCTGATACAGACAGGTGACTATTGAGTCTGTTTATTTTGTTTTTACAGTTACCTACAAATCTTAATATCCATGCTACCAATCTTACAGTTTTATTCCAAGAAGAGAATCTTTTAAATATATAAGGTATATCAACAGTTGCATTCAAACAAACATCCTGCATATTTTGTGTGGCATTTAGATGCATGCATAATAATTGGTCACAAGCAATTTGTTGCTGTGGTTCATAATTAATTGTAATATGATCTGGTGATCCCTTCCACCACAGTGTGTTGTTGTGAAGTTCCAAAAGATTGCACCCCCTTGATAAGCAATCAGCTGGATTGAATGCACCTTCTACATGAACCCATTTACAATTCTTAGTTAGAGAATGTATAATATTAATTCTATTTTTTACAAAAACAGGTAAGGACTTTTTTGAGCTTAGCCAACATAATACAATTTGAGAATCCGTAAATAGATATCTATTCTTAATATTAATATTAGAGTAAATACAATTTACTTTGTTATATAATTGAGCTAAAATTAAAGCAGCATTTAATTCTAATTTAGGTATTGTTAGCTTATTTTTAATAGGTGCAATTCTAGATTTTGAGCACAATAATGTAATATTAACTCCAGTATTATTAACTACTTTTATATAAATACAGCATCCATATGCAATGTTTGATGCATCACAGTACCCTAACAAGTCTATATATTGTGCATTACAAACATTAATATTTCTATTTATGTTTATTGGTGGCATAATAATTAGTTGTTTATAGAATTTCCACCAATCATTTGACAATTCAATAGGTATTGGTGAATCCCAATGAAGATTCTCTTTCCATAGCCTTTGTATGAAATGTTTAGCTTGAACTACTATTGGTCCTGCCAGCCCAAGAGGATCATAAAATGAACCTATAAAACTTAAAACTGAACGTTTATTCCAAGATATTATATTATTATTAGGACAGCTCACGGATAGTTGATCACTTTGGACATTATAAGACAAACCTAATGCTTTGATTGTTAAATTTTCCTGGCGAAGATCATGCTCATCAAAGTGATGTTTATCAGCTGGGATACCTTTTAGTAGACTCTTGTTGTTTGTACTAGCCCTTTTTTCTAAAAAGTTAAAAAAATCAGCTATCATTGGTAGGTTTGTTGCATCCCGTTCACTGTGATATGCTCTGCAAGAAAACTTATCAATCTTACGTAGCATAATTGTTAGTATTAAAATATCCTAGTGTTCCGTTGGCTGTCCTAGCGTTTTTAGGGCTCCTAAGTGGAGACGAGCTTTAGTAACTAATTCTCTTAAGTTGCTGGCAGACCCACTACTAATTACAGGAATATCTAATAAGGCTTGAATATGATTGGATATGATAAGAAATTTGTTATCATATCTTTTCTTCAACAGATCAAGCGCTTCCAGACAGGAGTTTCCTACCAAAGGTAACCCCTCAATTAGTGACAGCGCTTCACCCTTGGTATATTTAAGAAGATAGAACAATTTTTGTACATTATTTAGCTTATTATTGTTGTGTATAACTGCCGTGAAAAGTTCTAAAAATACACTATATCTTGTAGGGTCCTTTCCATCGAACACTGGAACTTCGATTTCAGGTAACTTTACTTGGTCACACTTGTTAGAATCTTCTTCTGACCGCCTCAATAAATTTTTTAATTTTGATATTATGGCTAAGCATCGATCTTCCAAGGTGTCATTATCAAAGTCCTGTTCGTCGCAGGTTCCTTCTAGCATGTACAGTTGTAGCGTTAACTCCGTTGACTTCGCCATTGTTGTTTCAACTTGAGAAATTCTTGTATTTATAGCTTCTCTATCCTTAAGCATAGCATCAGTCTGCTGTTTGTAGAAATTTTCAGCCTTTGTGAGCGAGCTCTTGCACTGAGCGATCTTGGTTTTGATTTTTAGTTTTTGTTGATCTTTTTCGTCACCACCCATGGCTTTTTATTTGTAGTGAAAGTGATTAAGCGAAAGAACACTCAAAATTCCAAATTTTATTCGGGTTGTGCACGATGTTCAATTGCGTTTCACTTTTGGCTTCTTGAAACCACAAAATGGCCTCTCGAGCTCGATACGCCGGCAAGCACTTCTATGCACTTGATTTTGTTTTTTTCTTAGGATTCTATTATCCCGGGTTTCGGCACCAATTTTATGTTTACCGATGGTCGAAATAAACACAAAAATATTCAATTATACTGAATTTAAACTTTTATTAACTCAGATAAGCCTACTGTCCTATATTAGGACAGTAGAAATAAAAAAAAATATCAGAATACCCTCTTTATCTAAGATTATTTAGTCTTATGATTTGCAGTAAGAAACGTGTCAGCTTTATTAGAAAAAATAAAAAGACAGTTATTTTAACAGTTTTTACCTTATATTTTACCTTATAAGTGTGTAATAAAAGTGCGTTGCAGACATGGCAAATGACAGGTATGTATAAAAAGTTATATTTTACTCGTGAGTTGTTTTTTTCTGTGTTAATATCTAGTTGATAACCTTAACTTTTGTACTAAATAAATATTCTAGCAAAATAATATAAATAAATTACGTATAACTTGTTACAAATACTAGCGTACTATATATAGGACAGTAGGATAATATACATGATTTTAGTACAATAATACAACTTTTTCTTTACAGACCGTTAGCTGCGCATGAAATTTTAGATGCTTTAGAAAATGTTTCTGATAATGAAGAAGATTATAGAGAACGACTGATATGTATTCTACCTCCTCCTGTTGATCCTGACTGTCTCACTGACGAAGATTCGGGTGAAGAAGATAATGTAACTTTGAATAATTTGCCACGAAACATTCTGCTTCAACCGGCTGAAGTAATGATTCAAGGGCAGATTATGGTGAGTGATACAGAAGAAGAACCTTCTGATTCTACAGGTCGAAATAAACGTAGGCGTACCTACGCATGGAGAAAACGGGACTTGGCAAAAAATCCCGTGAATTGGCCAGATGTTCAAGGCGCTTGCCAAGATAAGCGCCCAATTGAGTGGTTTGAAAACTTCTTAGATGAAGATGTTATTTCGTTGTTGGTGTCAGAGAGCAATAAATATGCTGTCAAAAAGAATTTGCCTGGAGACATAACCACTGAAGATATGAAATGTTTCATCGGCATATTGTTGGTCAGTGGTTATTCATGGCTCCCCCGTAGAAAAATGTATTGGGAAAACTCCCCTGATACAAAGAATGAATTGATCAGCTCGGCTATGACTAGGGATAGATTTCACTCTATTTTTCGCCACCTTCATGTCAATGATAATCTGGATTTGCAAGACAAATACACAAAAGTACGCCCCCTAGTTACACTTCTAAATAAAAGGTTCTTAGAGTTTTCTCCTCTTGAAGAGCATTACAGTGTAGATGAGGCCATGATCCCCTACTAGGGTAGACATGGCTGCAAACAACACATAAAAGGTAAACCTATTAGATACGGGTTCAAAGCTTGGGTTGGTGCTACACGGTTAGGGTATGTTTTATGGATGGAACCATACCAAGGTGCTACAACTATGTGCAATCCAAATATAAAGAATTGGGGCTGGGTGCAAGCGTTGTTCTCACTTTTTGCGATGTGCTGATTTCACGTGGCTTCGACCTTCCTTACCACGTAGTTTTTGATAATTTTTTTACTGGGACGCCCTTGATGGAAGAGATAACAAAGAAAGGCCTTCGTTGCACTGGGACAGTTCGAGAAAACAGGACATCTAGTTGTCCTCTGATTACATCGAAGTTACTGAAAAAAAGGAACGTGGTGCTGTCGATTACAGAACGACACATGACAACACGTTCATTATTGCTAAATGGCATGACAATAATATATTCAGTATTGCTTCTAATGCTGTAGGAATAAATCCTAAACAATCTGCCAAACGCTTCTCACAAAGTGAAAAGAGAAACATTGTCATAGAAGAACCACATATGGTGTCCATCTATAACAAATATATGGGAGGAGTGGATCGGTCTGATGAAAATATTTCACATTACCGAATTGGTATACGAGGTAAGAAATGGTACATGCCGTTGCTCACACACATGATTGATCTTGCCGAACATAATGCATGGCAGTTATATAAAATAAATCATGGAAAACTGGATCATCTTGGCTTTCGCAGAAGGGTAGCAATTGCTTTGATTGAATCAAACAGAAAAAATGCCAAAAGAGGGCCTAGCCGACCCTCCCATCATGAACATGCTGATAGTCGTAAAGACCAAATGAATCATCTGGTTATTCCTCAATCGAAGCAAACACACTGTCGTCAATGTCACAAAAAATGTTTGACACGTTGCAAGAAATGTGATGTTGGAGTGTGTGTCAAGTGTTTTGAAACATATCGTTCATAAATAGTGTTAATCTAGTAAATTACATATAACAATGGGTAATATAATCAATAGTTATCTAATAAACTACACTTTTTGATTACATTCTGTTTTGTCATAAATGGTCTTTTATTTCCTCTTATTATCCTACTGTCCTACATATAGGACGGCTGTTTCCCTGAAAGCCTTACACTTAATTTGTTTTTCATAATTTTTTTTATGTTGCATAAGATCTAATAAACTAAATAATGTAACTTTTTTCAAATTTTTCAAAAAATTTAAGTTTCAGGCTTATCTGGGTTAAATAAGAAATATACAGAGACATATATAGTACGTATGAACGGGAATGAAGGAAGTGACTTATTTTAATGACAATGTTGCCACTAATGTAAAAATAAAAATATACATTTTTTTTAATGTTTACGTTCGTAAACAGCAACAGAATTATTTTTACTCTTGAATGAATTAAAATCAATTAGAACATATATTATAAAAATTAGAAGTAAGCGTAGAATCGGAAAACTTATTGAAACAAAGAAAGAGAAAGTCAATATAATATAAATTAAATATAATACATGTTTAGAAATCTATAATAAAACATTACATGCTTATTCTAAAAAAGATATATCCCTAATTAATAAAACGTGTGAAAATTTTAGTAAGGTATTAGAAGAAATTCTAAAGTTGTGTAGTGAGCAGAAGTCAAAGGTATCTCTATCAGATTTTAAAACTATAACCATGGAATCTTTTAGTTTAAAAACCGCAATGAACATTTTACCAATTATGACAGACGAATACAGTAATACAAAACAACTAATAGATAGTATCGAATATTATAATTCTACACTGAGTAAATCGGAATTTAAAAATAAATTAATTCAGTTCATTTTAAAAAATCGTACATCTCAATATGCGAAACTTAGATTACGATCAGATTACAAAGATGTCGATGAGTTGGATAAAGACATGCGACGAGTTTTATTACTACAAAAGAGTTACACTGCTCTACTAACGCAGTTATACCATTGTCGACAACTGTCGGACTTTTGAAAATAATAAATAAATACGAAAAATGGGTCGGACCAAGAATATGTGTAGTTAGTAACGCATAAAAAATATATAACGAAGATAATAAACGTGTCAAATGACTTTCACCTTTTGCCCACAAGTGGCCACGCGGGCATCAGGCGAATGACAAATATTATTAAGAGATATTATTTTTAGCCAGGTTTAGAAAAAGACGTCACTGAATATGTTGCTAAATGCGATGAGTGTAAAAAGCAAAAATATTCTATAGGTAATTATAACGGCAACATCATCCGATCGCCCTATCTTTCTAACATTGTAACAACCAGACTGTTATGCTGACGAGATGTCGCCGCTCGCCCACACAACGGACATCGGATGATGTATGATGGGAATGCGTAGTTTACAATTTAAGCTTTAGAGTTTAAGAAGTTAGTCTGTATTTAGTCGCCTAACAAACTAGTCGAATTAAAAAATCAATTCACAATTATATTTTGTATTTTTTAAAAACCCAACTGTTTTCCCAAGTTTGACTGGCGCAGCCTTGTGGATTTTTCGCGAATTTTCCGACCGCTATGTTCGTAAACCTCAAAATCGGTTACGCGAGTAGCAACGAGAACGCGAAAACACGAACCAAATAAATTTGTCTCCCTGCGGGAAACCAGTCTGTACGCGAACAGGCGATAATCAGACTCAGGAGGACATGGGATCGAGCGGCTGGTGAGTAGACCTCTTCACTTCCGTTTTTCATATTCTCATTCTTTTCCGATTTTTCCATCAACCCAAAATCGTTGATCTTACTAATTACGTTTATCTGATTTTGTTTACACATACATCGGTAAATTATTGATTCTCGTGATTAGTTTGTGTAGTTATAAGTAGTTATAAATAAGTAAGATTAAAAAAATGGAAGGTCATTTAAATTCAGCACGTCGTGCAACAAATGATAATATCCAAACTGTCTTATATCTAAATGCGAGTATGTACTTAGTGGAAGTAGGATTGCAGGAGATGCGTCACAAGAACTTTATTTATTTCATTTATTAAGCAGTAAGCTTACTGGAAAAGCTGCTGTTCTACTTAGTGATAACCCGACTATATTATCTTGGCAGCATTTAAAAGACGTTCCAACTCAACATTTTGGTGACCCGCGTTCGGAAGAATGCATAGGGCTTTAGAGTCGATTAAACTTAATAATGGTGAATCGTATATCCAGCTCTGCCATAGAATACAAGACACGCGAAGTGCCCTATTTTCTAAAGTTTATAGACTTACCGATGAAGGAGTAAAAGCAGCCAAAATGATAATATATAACAACACGGCTTTAAATGTATTTTATATAATCTACCCGAAGAATTAATTCGTATAGTACGTTTGAAAGGATGTTCCAACCTAGAAGAGGCTCTTAGCATCGTAACGGAAGAAGTAAACTTTCAAACTCAGTATGACGCTAAACATAAGGCGATTAAACATTATACCGTGCAACCACAGAATACACAAAATTCAGTGAAACCGCACCTAGCTGAGGTCAAAGCTTTAAGCCTACACTTAATAATAACACGATGCCGAAATTTAAGTTTGGTATTCCACAAAATAATTTCCAAGCAGCTACCCCACAAAACCAAGGGTTTAAACCTAATTTTTTTCAACGAAATCAATTTGTACAACCCCAAGGCTTTCGATTTAGACCAGCATTGAATCAGTATCCGCGTAATATTAATTAACCGCAATTTGGACAGCAACGTGCACCTTTTCAACACAGTGGATTTAAATTTGGCATACCTCAACAAGGTCTCAGGTTCAGCATGCAGAACCAAAGTAATACGCACCCCAATCAATTTAAATTCGGCATACCCAACCAACGGCAGGCTCAATTAGTCGACACCGATGTTTCGATGCGCACCACCCCCGTAAGGTAAAACATGATAACGTACGACCTATACTTTATAGAAGAATCTAACCCTCACCAAGACTATAGGCCCAACGATAACTACGATACGTATTATAATACTAACGATGTTTATACCGAACACCCCGAACAATTACATGAACAGTCAGAAGGAGATTGTTACTGTTGCATGGCTTAGAAGACCAGTGTTAGGTCGAGTTGTGTGTCTCGAGATGTGGCTTGGCTTGGTGACGAAGATGAGATGAAAAGAAACACAACCATGTATGTAATACGTTTATTGGAGCGAGCGACCGATATGAGCCGCTGCGCGAACGTCACTGCGTACATTAAAAAATATTTTGCATATGATACAATACCCCCACAATATTCCCTCCTTTATTAAAAAAAGAAATATAAATAAAAAACAATATGCGTGAAGATATAAGTAAAATTAAACAGTATCTGTTATTGTACTTATTGCTAACTTAAATAAACATATAATTACATTGTCACATATATTATTTATTAAGCGAAATTGGACACTGACGGCGAATGCACTGTAGGCAACACCGTAGCATGATTGGTCACCCTTGTTGTTTCCTTGCGTAACCACGATCTGATTTTGTTGCGACAAAAATATCTTAACGCCATGGTCAAGATAATGGCAAGTATAATTGTAAATTAATGTATTAAAATAATAATGTAGCCATACATATCAATTTTATGTTCAACCTCCTCAACTTGCTTTCTGTTTTGAACAACTGTTGCCACTGCTACATTGCTCTCCAAGTTCCATCTCTCCTATTAACTTTTGAATTTGGCGGTTCTCGGACTCCTCATATATAGTCAGTAATCTCGATTTTAATAAACTATACTTATTTGTCTCAGGTGGTTTGATTAAAATGTCGGTTACCTGTTGTATAGCTTCTTTACTCAATTTTGAGATGATGAGATTGAACTTTGCGTCGTCATTGAGCTTTTGAGGAGACAGGACGTATTCTGCGCGAACAAACCACACGCGGGGCTGGTCAGTCCAGAATTCCGGAATGCGAGAACTAATGGATATGACGGCCAAATCGCTGTCTTCTACTTTGAAATATGTAGAGCTCGGTACTGGTGTTGCTGACGGTACTAACGTGGCGTGCGGATTCATTTTGTTCTCATAAAGTTCGAATCGGGTTCACCAGTGTTGCATGGCTTAGTAGACCAGAGTTAGGTCGAGTTGTGTATCTCGAGAGGTGGCTTGGCTTGGTGACGAGATGAAAAGAAACACAACCATGTGTGTAATACGTTTATTGGCGCGAGCGACCGATATGAGCCGCTGCGCGAACGTCACTGCGTACATTAAAAAATATTTTGCATATGATACAATACCCCCACATTACTATTTAGAAAATCAGGATGCAAATGAAATTCAGGATTCTGAAAATTTTCAGGATTTTGCCTCGAAAACTCCAGTGAGGTAATAAACCTGAATTACTGCGATAGCGTTTTAAAACTACCTCACATTGAAATCCCTGAAATAAATTCAAAATTCCTCATTGATACCGGAAGTAGCCGATCTTTTATCAGTCCGGCAAAAGCTGACGAATTTTTCAATGAGTTTAAATATCATGAACCATTTACAGTTGTAAGCACTCATGCTCACAGCCTCCATAATGAAGTTATCTACATCCCATTGTTGAAAACATTCAAAAGTATTCTACCTCATAAATTTTATATCTACGATGTAGACGGCCGATATAACGGACTTATTGGAGCGGATCTCCTAAAAAAGTTAGCAGCAAATATCGATATGAGAAACCAAATTTTACAGACACATAATACACAAATTCCAATCATATATAATCCTCCCTATTAAATTAACCTACCACCGCGTTCCGCGACGCGAGTTAAAATTCCAGTGAACCTCCGACACGGCGATGCAATCGTAGATTTCTTGCAGTTTCAGGAAGGCGTACGAATGCCTACTGCCATTATTAAGTGCGATAACTTCTTTGCGGATACAGTTATACAAAACACGTCAGACAAAAAAGTAGGTATAATATTTAAGGAACCGTTTGAAGTAACGTTATTCATAAACGAGGACTGTGAGGTAAACATTTTTAGGTGTGCCGTGTATTTATAGATGTATATTGTGAGCCCGGTTGTATCAATAAAAGTCCGTATTTTCGAATAATCAGTTTATATTAATTTCACCAGTCAAGGATATTACTAAATACATATAATTACGGATTCACCCAATACACGTACACTTGCCTATACGGCTACAACCGGACTAGTTACACATGAACATTTTATATTGCAACGGGAAACGATGAGTGGACTTTGTCCCCTACATACCTATAGCGTGCACTCTATAGATATGCAAGTGTGTCCTTACACATTGTTAAAGACGACTGTATGATTGATGAATTACTGAAAGAAAATCTAAATAAATTACGCCTCGATCATGTAAACCTGGAAAAACGCGAATGTATATCAAAACTTGGCTACGAATACAGAGACATATTTTATTGTGACAAGATACCATTATCTTTCACTAATGAAATAAAGCACAAAATCAGGACAACTAATGAAGATCCTATCTATATTCGACCTTACCGCCACCCCCCTTGCCAAAATGAAGAAATACAAAATCAAGTACAGAAACTTTTGGAAGACAATGTTATACAGGAGTCCTACTCACCCTGGAGCGCACCAGTACATCTGGTCCCCAAAAAAATGGACGTAACTAGGGTACGAAAATATAGGATGGTAATCGATTATCGACGCCTTAACGAAATCACAATTGATGATAAATATCCACTACCAAACATATCTGACCTTTTTGATAAATTAGGTAAATCTCAATATTTTAGTACTATCGATTTGGCAAGCGGCTACCATCAAATAGAGGTAAATGAAGCGAACAGAATGAAAACAGCATTTACAACCCAAACAGGACATTACGAATTTAAAAGAATGCCCTTTGGCCTAAAAACAGCACCCGCAACGTTCCAAAGAGCAATGGACAGTGTGTTGCGAGGCCTACAAGGTATACATTGCTTGGTATATCTTGATGACATCATAGTATACTCTGCTAGTCTCCAGGAGCATGTTGATAAGCTTCGCAAAATATTTGACCGACTGAGGAAAACAAACTTAAAAGTTACATTTGACAAATGCGAGTTCCTAAGGAAAGAAGTCCTTTACTTAGATCACACAATTACGAAAAATGGCCTTATGCCCAATAATGACAAAGTTAAAGCCGTTTTAGACTTTCCGTTGCTGCGAACAACCACTGAAATCAAGAGTTTTCTTGGTTTGGTGGGCTACTACCTAAAATTTATCAATGATTTCGTTAAATTAACACAGCCCCTGACGTCATGTCTCAAAAAGAAAAATAGAAATGATTGTACACAGACAGAATACATCGAAGCGTTTGAAAGATGTAAAGAAATATTAACAAATGCACCACTATTACAATTCCCCGACTTCTCCAAACCTTTCATACTTACAACGGATGCATCCAATGTCGCTTTGGGAGCTGTCCTTTCTCAAGGACCAATTGGAGCCGATAAACCGATTGCCTATGCAAGCCGCACGTTAAATGACGCCGAGACACGATACAGTACCAGGTGCATCTACCACGCGGTACTTCAGCGCACGCCCGACCTCGTTCCTGCCATCTACGAGATTCCAGAGCTCCTGAATATGACAGGAGTCGTAATTGAAGCCTGGCGAGGAAAGCGCCGGCCGGCGCAAATTCACCGGTGCCAGCAGTTCCGGCACGCCTCACAAAATTGCCACCGACCGATCGCCTGCGTGCGGTGCGGGGGGTCCCACCCCGCGCGGCACTGCGAACGCCCCAGGGAGGAGCCAGCCACCTGCGCGAATTGCGGGGGCGCTCACCCCGCGAACAGTGCGACACTTTGTCCCGTTTTTAAGCGGGAACTAAGAAACCGCCGTGCCGGAACCGTCGCTCGGACCGGTGACACCGGGCTAAGGACGGAAGCCCGCTCGGCCCCAGTAATGGTCGAGGAGGCGGCCGTTGGAAGCCTTATGGCTCCCGCTAACGACCCACCACCTCGAGGAGCAGCTACCAAGAAGAGGAAGAAAAATCCCACCCTACCAGCGAGACCCACGCAAGGGGAAGAAGCCGCGAGGGAGATTACCACGCTTCTAAAAGAAGCTGCAAGACAAACGGGGAAGACGGAAGAAGAAGCCTCCAAAACATGTCTGGCGTTCCTGAGGACGCTCCTCACCTCAGGTGACCAGGCCCGCCAGCAGAAACCCGGCCACGCAGGTGGCTCGCTATAGTCACCACCGAAACATAAGAGGCGCGGACACCCGACCTCTTCGAACAAGAAGAGGATACCGAGAGTGACGCGCCCTTTGAATCCAGAAGCTATGAAGCACCCCAAGGCCAGGCCCGTATTCACGGGTCGCGATAGAAGCCACTGAAAGAGGCAATACGCTTCGAGCAGTCACCTCGCCCGCCCACGCAAGGGTAGGCAGAGACGACCCCGACGGTACAGTACCATTGAAAAAGAGCTTTTGGCAATAGTATGGGCTACAAAACATTTTCAACCCTATTTGTATGGGAAGAAATTTACTATTTATATAGATCATAGACCACTAGCTTGGCTCAACTCGATAAAAGAGCCGAATAGCAAGTTAACAAGATGGAATCTGCGTTTGGAAGAATTCGATTATAACATTGTGTACAAAAACGGAAAACAAAACGGAAAACAGACTACTTCCAACTATTAGATCTGTAATTGTTGTGACTATCAATCAAAAGTAATCTTTGTTGAAATAAGTTGGGTTGCGATTTATTAGAATATGAGTTTTGTATCATGCATTAGTATTTCTTCTTTTTTGTTGTGAAATATAATTTGTGAATTTCTTATATATTAACACTCAACTGGCCGATGGATAAATTTATACGTCGTTTAGTAAGATTATTTATTATTGTGAGTCATATAACATATATTTATTTTGTTTACACACATTATTTTATAAGTATTTATATTGTAACTTTAATACTACACAATGACCGATTCACCTTGCTACAGTGGCAGCGACACTAGTGATTTATTATCATGTAATAATAGTAGTGATAGTTTCCATAACATGCCCTCTCTGGCTGAAACTCTTCAGTTTCAATTTTGTGGTATGAAAAACTTCAATGTTATTCACATAAATGCACAAAGCATTCCAGCACACTTCCCTGATATGTTTTTTTTTTTCCTTTTTGTTTTAGTCTGCAGACTCTTGGTCCGCACCTTTTTTTTGCTTAGATGTAGTTTTTTTTTTCGTAAAAATCGTATCCGTGAGCATATATATGTGTATATATATATTATTATTATTAGTAATTTATTAAATATTCACTGTTTAATTATTATTAACTTTTTTTTTTAATGGTTTAATGATGTTATTGTTTTTATAGCGCTTGCATTTCCATTCTTTATAGCCATTTTTAGGTTGTAATCCACAATATCCCGTGCCGGAGCGTCCACGGCCCGACGAATGAACCTGCTTATCGCGTCGTCAGTAACGTCGGTACAGTAGACACAGGTGTCGGTGTGTCTAGATATTTCCACTATAGCATGTGATCCCTGATATGTTAGCAAGTTTTGACAGTAAAAATATCCATGCCATTCTTGTCTCTTGAGTCTTGGCTGAAACCATGTCTCCCCTCCACTTCTTACTCCCTTCCTGGCTTTCAGCTAATAAGAAATGATCGCGAAAATAGAGCCGGTGGTGGTGTCGCCATATATTTACGCTCACACATTCCTTTCTATATTCTTAGCATGTCAACACAGCCACCTCTCCCAGACGCAGGCGAGCATCTCTTTTTAGAAATTGAGCTTCAACGCATGAAACTTCTTCTTGGTGTTTACTATTGCCCTTCATCACGTATTAACTTTTTTGCTTCCTTCGAAAATATCCTTGAAAATTTGACCCCCTCTTACAAACATACCATCATTATGGGTGATTTCAATACATGCCTCCTAAAGAATGATTTTCGGTCGCACTCCCTCGCTTCAGTCTTACATTCAAGCAATATGAATATTCTTCCTCTCAGTGCTACACATCATTCCCCCAACTCTGTACCCTCCTTACTGGATTTAGCCATCGTTACTTCGACTGAATATGTCACAAAACACGGTCAATGTTCAAGCTGATGCGTTTTCATATCACGATCTAATTTTCCTCTCTTACAACATTCGCCCACCTAAATATAGATCTAAAATTATCTTATAACGTAATTTTGGAGGTATAAAGCTAGAGAACCTTCTTGAAAATACCAGAACCATTGACTGGACTCTCCTAAAAAATTCTCACTCTATAGACGAAAAACTACAAATTTTTAATTCAACAATACTTCAGCTCTATGATAACCATGCACCGATACGTCCTATAAAGTTAAAACATTCCCCATCACCATGGCTAACAGACAGTATCAAAGCAATTATGCATAAAAAGGCAGTGGCCAAGACTAGATATAAATGTCACTCAAATCATTCAAATTGGCAAAAATATGTGGATATTCGTAACCACTGCAATAAAGTATGCAGGGATGCCCAACGTCGATATATTCACGAATCAGTTGCAGCTAGTGACCCTGCAAAAGTCTGGAAATTTCTACGAAAAATAGGTGTTGGTAAAGCTCGCTAAGTTACAACTCCCAAAGGCCTAGACATCGAATCACTAAATAAACATTTCTCTTCTTCAACCATCTATGATGTTTATCTAAAAGCTAACACACTACAGTATCTGTCATCATTGCCAAAACCTAGCTATGACGATTTCAAATTTACACATATATCCGTTACTGATGTTAAATCGAGCATCATGGCGATTACATCGCAAGCTGTAGGCAGTGACGAGATCAGTCGTAAAATGATTATATTAATTCTAGAAGAAATTCTTCCAATACTCTGTCATATTTTCAATTTTTCCTTGACGAGTGGCGTTTTTCCAGCTGCCTGGAAAGATGCTTATATCATACCTATTCCTAAAAATCCAATCCTGTGCTGTTCTCAGAGTATCGTCCTGTTTCTATATTACCTTTTCTTGCTAAAGTTCTAGAACGACTTGTTTATAAGCAGTTGAACTCATTTCTTTACAAAAATAATCTTCTTAATCCTTTTCAGTCAGGCTTTCGTCCTGGTCACAGTACTGCCACAGCATTGACACATATAACTGACGACATCCGGTCAGGTATGGAGCGCGGACAATTAACGATCCTTGCTTTGCTCGATTTTAGTAACGCGTTCAATACCGTTGACTTTGATGTTCTACTTGGTGTGCTAAACTCACTTAATGTATCTGTAATAGCTAATGACTGGTTTCGAAGTTATATAACTGGTCGTCGACAACGTATTCGTATCGACGAAACCTTTTCTTCCTTAGCAGCGACTTCTACTGGCGTGCCACAGGGTGGTGTGTTATCTCCATTACTATTTGGAATCTTCATAAATTCTATATCCAACAATTTACTTTTTTCTTACCATTTATATGCTGATGATTTACAAATTTATTCACAGGCTTCCCTCGACAACCTGACACAAGCTATCGATACTATTAACAGTGACCTGACACGCATTAGTGGATGGAGTAAAGCCTATGGTCTCAGAATGAATCCTAATAAAACCCAAATCATAATTATTGGCAGCCCTAGGATGACTGTAAAGATTGAGAAAATGCAACTCCCACCTATCATCTTTGAAGGTACTATCCTTCCTGTATGTGATAAAGTAAAAAACTTAGGAATCTATATTGACAAAAAATTATCTTGGGGTCCACAGCTTCATGAACTAAGTCGGAAAATTTTCGCGTCAGCCGGATGCCTTTTTTTTTCCATGGGGAAATCCCTAACAGATACCCATCCCGTGGGACAGCTGAGGATGGGTTATGTCCGATTTGCACGGACTAAAACCCCATGGTGCCTTCATACACCTTTTTGGCGGGGGAGCAGGAACTGCCGACTGGCACTGCATCTGCTCCCCCGACAGGTGTGGGCTCTCTAACAGGCCCTGACTGCGGTCTGAGGGGTCAAACAAGGTAGACCCCTCAAAGAGGGAGTAGGTGTTAGACCCCCCCTAACGAACTGTGGGAGTCGCATCGGCACAATGCGACTCCATCACATGGGCCTGTGCAGTTTGCACTGCCAGGGCGACGACATGCCCGTGTCCATCGCCCTCAGGCCCCATCTACGGCGGCCGGAGGTCATCCCCTACCCATCGCCGCCGTGTGGTTCGTCGACCGCGAAAGGGGAGCCTAGTGGTCCGCTCCCTCTCCCTCTCCGCCGCCGCTTTTGCAAGCATGACTGTCTCGCAATAGCAGGCGACGGAGAGCCACCCGGCCTCGCTCTCGACCATCTTACTAACGACGATCGGGAGCGAGAGATTCGGGCCAATGGCCGCGACCAGCTCGCGGCGTGGCACATCCCAGGCGGGACATTCACTCACCGTGTGCTGTGCGGAATCATCCGCGCAGCCACAGTGATGGCACCCTGTAGTCGGCTCCCGGCCAATGCGACACAGATATCGCCCGAAGCAGCCATGCCCCGAGAGTACCTGCGTCAGCCGGAAGCTCAGGGTGCCATGCCGCCTGGTGAGCCATTCGACCATGACTGGTCGAACAGCTTCGATTATTACCACGCCCCAGCTGGGTCGCTCAAGTCGTCGAGACCACTCTTCCACCACTAGGACCTGATGAAGCTGGGACCTTAGCGTCTCGATTTCTCGAGGCGCTAGACGTTGCCCCAGCTCCAGCGCCTCCACGCGTTGATGATACCAAGATGCGTGGGCTCTCGCTTCCAAGTCCCTAAGAAGACTCCGTAATTTTCTCCCTATTCCCACTAAAATTTCGCTTGCACAAACCCTTCTCCTTCCTATCCTCGACTATGCTGATACTTGTTATTTAGATGTTACTGAAGCTCAACTTGATAAACTGGAACGACTACAAAATTTATGTATTAGGTTCATATTTGGTTTGCGTAAGTTTGATCGCATATCAGAATTTCGAACAAAACTAAAATGGCTCCCTGTGAGGCTACGCCGGAACGCTCGCACTCTATATCTTCTATACGGTACTCTCTTTAACCCTATCGCTCCTCTGTACTTAAAAAATCGTTTTCAGTTCCTGTGCGATAGGCATACTCGAAATTTAAGGTCATCAGATGATTTAACGTTAGAAGTCCCTGCTCATTCCACTAGTTTCAGCGCCAAGTCTTTCACAATCCAGGCTGTCCGACTATGGAATGCTCTACCGATTTCTATAAGATGGGCGCAGACGATGGGCATTTTTAAAAACTCTGTCACAAAACACTATTTATCTATATAAAATTCACTTATGAGTATATATTTATCAATATATTGCATTACATTATATTATATTACATTGCAGTTATTATACTTTATATTATTTATATTACAGTTACGTGCCACTATCTTAGGTGGTATTACCTAGTATTTATTCCTGTACACCCAGAATACCCCTGATTCTACTCCATTGAAAAATCCATCCAAAGGTTGCCTGGAAGAAATTGCTAATAGCAATAAGGCCGCCCATTGTACCGTTAATAAAACGTGAAATGTTTTTGAAATGTGTATATATATATATATATATATATATATATATATATATATATAAATATATATATATGTGTAATTGGGGTACAATAAAGTTTAAATAAATAAATAAATAAACAAAACTGTAATGCAGATGCATTGTCCCGAAATAAGATCAACATGTTAGGTGAAATAGACGATGTGTCAATGAAAGTTAACATCGATGAAGAGGAACAAAAACTTAAACGCCACGTAACTGCCATAACAAAAGAAATAACACGATTGAGCAAAGGCGAAGTTGTCACCCTGTCCCTATTATCATTGAAGATGTCAAGGTTGAGCTAATTCAACCCAACCAGTGGATAGTTTATACGAAAACCGAAACATTCCTGACCAAACATTGCGAAGACGAGATAACACAAGAAAGCATCTGGGGGACTTATCTATTATCAATGGATGATGACTGTCGTGTCCAAGTTAAAAATTTAAATCTCAAAAAACACCAAACTCAAGGAAAAGATATCGCCTATGCATAGTTTCCAGTAATTAACTTACCTAAAATATTACTTAAACCCTACGATATGCAGCGAAAACCAATCAGCCTCGACGGGACCGACCTGGTCGACATCCAGTTCCTCAACTATTTAGTGCAGAAAAGTGAAAGTGAAAATTATAATGATAAAAGTGAAAGTTATAATAGTGTTTTAGATAATAAGAGTGTTAGCATAGTACATTTTATATTCTCATGCTTATTTGTATCATTATGTTAGTTTGTAGAAATAGAATTAAGAAAAGTTGTAAAAGGGATGAAAATCGAGATCATCCCCATCCTGAGGATGACCTCGAACTTACGGAGGGAGGAGTTATAACGGCAGCATCATCCGATCGCCCTATCTTTCTAACATTGTAACAACCAGACTGTTATGCTGACGATATGTCGCCGCTCGCCCACACAACGGACATCGGATGATGTATGATGGGAATGCGTAGTTTACAATTTAAGCTTTAGAGTTTAAGAAGTTAGTCTGTATTTAGTCGCCTAACAAACAAGTCGAATTAAAAAATCAATTCGCAATGATATTTTGTATTTTTTAAAAACGCTACGGCTGTTTTCCCAAGTTTGACTAGGTACTAAACAACCAATGGTCATAACATCAACAGCATCTGCATTTACTAAGATATTTCTAGATATCGTAGGATCGTAACCGAAAGATTCTAATGATTTTGTATACATCTTAACTTTGCAATGTGAACTTACAAAATTCATCGAGGCGTATCCATTACTAAAAGATGCAGTGAGTGTAGCGCATGCTTTTGTTGATAATTTTATTTTAAGATTCGGTATACTACGTGAAATAGCTACGGATCACGGAACCGAGTTTTTATCAAGCACAATAAAAGGTATATGTGAACTTTTAAAAATAAATCAGCTCACTTCTACTGCATATCATCATGAAAGTATCGGAGCTTTGGAGAACTCACACAAAACTATGGGTACGTATTTAAGAATTTATTGTGAAAATCAAACAGGGTCTTGGAGCAACTGGATACCATACTGGTGTTTCGCGTATAATAATACGGTACACACTGAAACACAATACACTCCGTACGAGTTAGTGTTTGGTAAGCAATGTTCAATACCAAGTTACTTTAATTCTGGTATAGTTAGTCCCTTATACACGCATGATAATTACCCACTGGAGTTCAAATATAGACTCCAAGTAGCTCAGAAACACGCACGTGATAATACAAAGTAAAATACATCGGAAAAATGTATATGATAACAAATTGAAAACTGTGACGTATAATAAAGGAGATTACTTATTAATTAGAAATCCATCTGAAAATAAAATGGATTCGATTTATTTAGGACCTTACTTAGTTTTAGAAGATTTAGATTGTAATGTGAAAATATTAAAAAACAATAAGGAAGATATAGTACATAACAACAAAACTAAATTTTATAATGGAAAAATATAATACATATTAACCATAAATATATAAAAGTGTAATAAAAAAAATGTATAACAGAATGTTTTTAGATTAAGAAAAAAATATATATGCATAACTTTTTTTCTTTTTTTAGGGGGTAGGTGTGATGTAGATATACACCTATCTATGTATACCAATTGTATATTATAAATATGTGTACACTCTCTAATAAAGAACAGTACTATATCAGCACTCGAGAGTTTCATTTGTCTTCACAATAATTATCACTAATTTTTTTACACTCTTAAGGTTTCACTAAACTTTTTGGCAACAATGATATATTTGCACCTGTATCCACCTAAAAAATGTAGTCACATTTTACGTCAGCTACACATAATCGGTGATTAGCAAAATCTATGCCGCTCTCCGCCAAGTCTAGTTTTCCCAACTGCGATTTCTTTTCCCAATTACAAGGCTGAATACATTTGTTGGCCCTTTCAGCATATCTGTAATGGTAAAAACATAGCCGATCCTTACTGTTGCAGCCGCGACCTTCTCTGGACCTGCTCCTTTCGCGTGACCTTACCTGCCTAAATTTCTGGTTATTGTTGCGATGCTGTTGTGTGCTTCGGCGAATCAACTCCTGTACCTGTAGCGTAAATTTGGCGAGTTGTGCAGCTAAATCTGACTGCGAAGTTGCACTTACGCTGGCTACTTCAGCAAAATCTATCGGCCGGATCGTCTCCGTGATTTGTCGGCAGCGACTGCATCGTTCACGTCGGTAACGGCTAAAGCTGTCCGCACCGATGATGGTAAATACCCCGTCCACGTGATCTTGAGAGTCTCGTCAGGAATCTTGCTACGAGCTAGATCTTTCGTGTATCGCGAGTCACTGCACACGCTCACAATTTATCTGAATAACCGAGAATCAAAAATTCACAGGGGTCACCACTGATTTGTTAAGTTGTGGTATGTCTTGGGTTATAGTAGTGTGTAGGGTGTACACAGTCCTACTGTATTACTCGTGTTCTTATTATTGATGATTCTGGGAATTAAATCATAAACGTAATGCATGGCAGAGCTGGTTTATTATGCGCGTGCGTCTCCATGCCGAGCGTAACAATGACTGGCTTGACTGGCCGCTACAACACGCTGTCATTTTGTTCATTTATACTGGTGTGCCTACACCTGTATCAGAATATTAAGACATTTCACCATGGATTTTGGCTTATATTCTATGTATAATATGATAAATCATTTATATTTCTCCATCTTTCCCAGACTTTCTCGACAATATAACGACCTTGTTAAAAAAGATCACACCATAAACTTATTTAGTAATTCCCTATTTAATTTCAAATCTAAAATTAGTTTTTTATTTAATTAATTTCTGCAGGATATTTTTCCCTTAATTTTAAAGTTATACATCATCGAATTGTTTTTTTTCTCATCATTGTTTATTTTACTTTGATTGTCTTCCGCGTCGCATCTTATATTCATAAATGCTGTAGTCAACTGTAAATAGTGACACAAATAATTTTAAGTATTTGTATGTACGTTTTTAGCTTTTTATTTTATGTTACTGTTATTGATTCTATATGTTAAATAAATAAATAATTAAATTTGAAAACGAAAAAATTTGAAAACGAAAAAAATTGCGTATTTTTTCAAGACATTCATGTAATCTTCGGGTGTTAATGTTGTTTCTATTTTCCTGATTTGTTTTTTAGTTAACGCGTGAACGGTCTGATGGCAGAAAAGAATGTCCTGTCACTGAAAAAATGATTTCTACAATTTTGACGTTCTGCGAATTTAAGTAAAGTCACTTTATAAGAGCACTCAACAAAATAGAATTATTGTTTTGGCCTCCGCATCCATCGGCCATGAGTCGTATCTTCTCAATTCTATTTGTATTGAGTCTGTTCAAGCAATCAATAACGGTAGAACAAATTTCGTTCTGTTATAAAGGTTACGTATATAGTATTGTTATATAGGATACGTAAAATGACAAAGGAACCCTATTTCGATGCAAACCTCTTGAACTTTCTTTCGTTGTGACATGAAAGGGAACGTTAGTTCAAATCCATTATCCGCGCGGTTGATACTTGCCCTAATTAGTATTCATTTTGTTAATTACCTTTTATTTAATAATTATAATTGTGTAATCCTTCAATAAACTATTATTTTTTAAATATAGTTTTTTAAAAGGCCGTCGGCCGAATCCATATAACAAATTTGGTGGCAGCGGTGGGATGCCGACAGTGAAGGCATCCTTGGGACGTCTCCGTCTGTGTTCAATCAATGAAAAGTGACAAGTGACTTGCCGCGAGTTTCATAAAGCGCATTGAACTCATATCCACCTTCGTTTCAATATTCGAGAAATTTGCGAGAATTATCTTATCCTGAAAATCGCAGTAGTTACATGGCCAATAATTTGTGTTGACCCTGAAATAAAATAACTAAATTCAAAAAAAATTAACAACGACAAACTGAAGGAAGTTGTCACGTTTTCAAAAAATAAACCCTGCTGTTCCTGAGGAAGATATCCGCAGATCTCCGAATTCCTGAGGTATGTGGTGCTTCCTGAAAGAAAACGAGGTGAACTGGTTATATTCCTGTATCTCTGTTGCTGCTTGATCCTGTAAGTGAATTTATTTCCAATTAACTCTACAGTGAAAGTGCAATTCATATTAACCAAAATATTCAAGTCCGTAATTGAAGTGAATAATTCGTGGACTGAAAATCTAGATTCAACTAATTTTAAAATTAGAAATAATCGTTCAAATTATATATGTAACAACCATTATTGTTTTCGACATAATATTGTACCGGCCAATTCTTAGAATTGTAAGCGTCATTTCTCATATCTGTACTAAGCACTCGACGCTGTTCGAGTATCCAGTTACTCGCCTATTACACCCCACAGCAACACTGTTCATTCTGTTTGTTTTTTTTTTTTTTGTGTATTAATTTGTTTTAGCTATGTCTCTTAAGGAGTCCTAGGATAAATCCGAAAAGGTAGACACCGTATCCATTGCTACATTATTTAAATTTATTAAGCCATTTGACGGAACACGCGAAAAATTAAATTCATTCCTTTTTAACTGCAACAATGCTAGCTAAATGGAGTAGCGTCAGAACCACAACAATCGATTCTGTTTAAATATATATTATCACAATTAGAGAGAAGGGCCGAGGTAGTCTGTTCAATAAAAGAATTCGACAGCTGGAACTAGTTAAGCAATTTTTTTAAAACTCAATTTGGAGAGAGTAAACATTACGCACATCTACTAACCGATTTGCAAGAATGCCGACAGAGTGTTAATGAACCTGTTAGGCAATTCTCATTACGCCTAGAAACTTGCTTTTCAAAATTATTAACAGAAGTAAAATTATCAAATAAAAAGAAAATTGAGCTTTGTGGTCGCATAGCAGCCATAGAAGATTTAGCGCTTCATACGTTTTTACTAGGCCTTAAGCCCGAACTTTCTAATTTAGTCCGTGCTAAGAATCCATCAAACCTTAACGAGGCTATTAAAAGAGCAATTTCCGAAGAAAAAATATTGAATTTGTTTAACAAACGTAACTTTCACCATTCCATACCACATCGTCAACCTTCAAAACCCTACCAAACATTCAAATCTACTATTTTCAATCCAAAACAAACAAGGTCAATACTGTTGCTTTTTTAAAAACCAGGGGTATACCCTGTGAGAAACGCGAATTTAATAACAAACGGTTCAAAATTCTTCAAACTTCGTATTCACAGCAACCCCCACATCAGGGAATAATTCAACATAATCCCGGTCGCGTGAACTGTATAGCTGATGACTATAATTATGATGAACATGAACCACAGCCATCCTATAGCGCATATTACACACAAAACGACCTTAACCAAAATTTTAACGAGTAATGGGCTCACGGAGGTGTCTCATGAGACCCAAAATACGATTTCAAGCAAATTCTCTAGATCCGCAATGTTATTTCCTTCGGCTGCGTTTTGTGGTACAATTACTTCTTCCTTAGCGTGAGTGGTGCCCATTTTTTAATAGAATTTTATAACTAGCGATAGTGATTCCTTCAAACGCCGACAGTATATTTTATCTTTGTCCCGCTGCATAGTCACCAGAGATACCGTTTAGGGAAATGGAATATAAACAAATCTCACGTTACGGCGCTGGCAGGGTCGCCATGTAAGGAACGGGTAAATGATACACCGGAGGCTGATTTAATACTGCCTTTATTATAACATATTACTAATTTATATACTCCCTCACACCGTAACGTATTCATTGTTTGATCTACCGCTAAGTAGTTATATTCCCACATACTTCATACACACGCCTAAACTCCGTTAAGCTTACCTAGCGTTCTCCGAACAGCACGGGTGATAGACGCTAGGTCAGCATACCACAATAACTAAAGTAAGAAATAAGTCAAGGTTTCTCGAGAGAGTCTAGCATCGTCTATAACGTAGGCTTAATACATTGTTTTAGAGGTCTCAAAATCGACTAAGTTAGTTTTAAGTATAATACTTTGTCTAAAATCGACAATATATTAATAAATGGTCTATAATCGACTATTAGTTTTTAAAAACGCAATCCCAGCGCTCCCGAACTTAACCAAGTCAATAACATAAAATAGTTTTTTTTTTTTAATAATTACATTGTTAAAAACTTAATTATACTTAATTTTTGTGTTAAAATGAATGAATTAAAATAATTAATTAAACAAAGAGGTATTAGGGCGAGACTAATGTTTCGGTGCAAAAAAAA
>JACEII010000223.1:19005-50073 GCA_014332785.1 Antheraea mylitta | reverse complement strand
TCAGCTCTCGTGCATATCATTCAATATCCCGGTAGGGACCCAACACACATGTAAATAAAAAGACATTCTGACAGCCGTCAATAATTACGAACTTCAAAAAAGGTAGGAGGAAGGAGGTTGCTATACTATTGCTATGCTTTACCACGTGGTTTTTGTTTCAAATTTATAATGAATTTCAATTTTCATTTACACATGTGTAGCGACGGGCGAGAGACGCTGGATCAGCATTTTCGGGCGTGGACGCATTTTAGAGCACAGCGTTCGCCAGTCGCTTACAGAGCACCATCCCGCGCGTATTCCTTGTATTTACTCCGTTGTAGGGGGAACATTGTATTGCAGAAATATATTACCGTGGTTAACAGACTTTTGGGACATTTCATTTGACAATAAATATCGTCACGCATACCTTCAATACATAGATTTATTTAAATGTTTATATAAATTAAAAATTATGGCAAATAAATTTCAGTTGAGTAGCCACGATGAAAACCTTTGATTATAGAAGTATACCATTTGACAAAAGAACCTTAATATAGTTAACTTTAAAAAATCAATTAACTATGGTCGAATGTCGACCACTGGGCGCCCACTAGTATATATTAGTATATATCTTCTTAATAATAAAGCATATATACTTAAGTACATAAAATTATATAAAATACTATATAGTGGCTTCTAAATACTCAGATATCTTTTTTTGAAGAGTTATTCTGGTGCCCATTAAAGGACACAATTCCTTTAGATAGTCCTCTGTTAAATGTTGGAGGTGATCAAGGGAAATTTTATTACCTGTAAAATAATTCATCTTGATTGACATGCTATTCTGTTGTAAAGGGTTGTATATGATGAGTGTGAACTCTGCTTGTTATTATTAGATAGTTACCAACAATAACCTAAATACTTTCCCGTTATGTTGAGGCAGGAGGTTGCTGAAAAAACAACAAAGGATAATTTAATCTAGTCAACCAAAGAAACGAATGCACGAACAATATTACCGATTTGCCTGATTGTGAACTTAAGCCCCATGTCAAGCGGGTTTTGGTCTCAAAAGGCTATTATAGAGTGGATCAGTATGTGAACGATAGTGATGTCTGGAATTGACTCGTCTCTGTGCATCTATTAAATTTTTTTTCCATTAAAAGTTTCTGTCATGTATGTAATATAGTCTAAATATTATATATATTAAAAACATAAACCAGATCGAGTTTCTTGCCGGTTCTTCTCGATGGCTGGGTTGTTTTCCGAACCGGTGGTGGTTTTTGACGTTCATGAGTGCCTTATTAGGGCCTAAACTGAATAAAGGGTTGAAAATACATTCTTTCCCGCACTCCGAATTTATCTTATTATCAAAAGTGATACATTATTCAATCAGGATGTCAGTACCAGCTGTAACAGAGGGTAATTTCATTAAAGCATTATGTGTTGGCAAAAGTATACCCATAGACTGTATCAATTGTGATGGAGTCGCTATCCTCAGAGAAGAAGGACGATCATATTGGTCTTATAATTTTACTATAAAATACGAACCATTCCCCAATCCAATAAATCCCATCAACATTGCTGCTGCTCGAAGTGCTTTTCAAAAAGCTTTCGCAGGTAAAGGAATAGTCAGAAAAATTTATTGCCTAATTCTCAATTTACCTAGTGGTTTAATCAGAAAATGGCAAGTCCTTGTCTCCCCGTTCAATAATTAAATATCATCCTGTACATTATTGTATCACAGTATAATAATGATAAGCTAGGGGTACCGGAAGGTCTATCTTTATAAGACTTAGGGAAAACATTCATTACACGCTCCACCGAGCTAATGAATAAGAGTGTATTATGTACAAAAAAAAAAAAACTGAATAAAGTATTTTTGATTTTGATTTTGAATGCGAAAGGTCTTCCTTTATACGTCTACCAGCCGGCTTAGCTAATATAAATTGTATTTATTGCATACCTACGCTGGCGCTAAATTTGATAATCGTCTTAGTAGTTTAAAGTTTGTCAAGAAATCTCAGACTTAATTTTAGATAAAGATAACAAGAATGTTTGCACCTGTCTATACGTGTTAGGAATTTCCTGTTAGATGTTTCCTAATTGGAACCATGCGGTATTAACAATGGCGTACAACATATATTATTTTTATAATAAAAAGTTCTACTTACTGTGAAAAGAAGCGATAACATCGTCTAGCATGTGCCACGATTCCAATAAATCACTAATTCCGCTAGCCATCTTACAAAAAACAATGTTACAAATTTTCAACCACAAAATAATAACAATCCTAGCGGAGTTCTCAACGTACTCTGTGTTCACAACTCGAGTATGAACTATGACGTAAAACGTAATCGAAATTCAAAATTAGTGACGTCAATATACATTGACGAGTTTGCGAATGTCGATATTACTGGTATACTAAGATTCATACAGTATATTCAAATAATATAAAATCCGGTTCTCTCGTCCTAATTTAAAATTGCAATTAGTAACTCTGTGTTACTAAACTAATTCTGATATATTTATTTATTAAAAATATTTTGCCATAATTTCAATGTTCTGGCCTCTCTTATTAGAACTTTATCGGGAGTTGTGGCATCTCAGAATCACATAGCCTGTGGTTTCATTTTCCATCCACTTATGTACAATAACCGAACTATATTCCGTGAAATATCACCAGTATGATAAAATATAGTATCAAATATAACACAAGATTATAAATAAAATATAAAATACACTATACAATATTCTAAGACCCAGCCACAAACTCCGACTATGATAATATATCGAAAATATAATACATAACATCCACAGACTACTAAAACGGTACTACGAAATAATATCAAAACATTTAAAACTAGCGTCTGCCCGCGAGTTCGTTATGGGCAAATGATAACAACGCGTTCGCATGAAAATGCTGTGTAAGCAGCATAATTCTGACTAGCGTCCACATAACTCGTGGGAACAAATAGTTAACGTGTTAAGTAGAATGAGATTCATTAATTCTGAACAACATGATTCTGACCAGAGCAACCATTTTTAGTATTTATTAAATCAACTTTTGTAATTAATGAAATAAGAAAATAAAGTTTTTTTTTTTAAATAAAAATCGCTCCCGTAAACTTGATTGGCGCAGCCGGTAGGATCGCGCTGTCGTACGTCGCTCTACGTGATAATATTGCAATTAAAAAGTGCGTGTTCACGATTGATTGCGCGGCACTGCGCGATCCTCGAACCAAAGAAAAATCGTCAAGCATTACAAGGACAAAAAGGAGCATGCAGATTGGCTGGTGAGTGAATTTTTCGCCATCCTATTTGACATCCCTTCTATATTATTTTGCTATAGTGGAATCGAACCTTTTCCTTTATAGTTATCTGGTTTACCTCTAAATCGGTAGGTCAGTGTTAGAATAAGTGCTACGTTTTATAGGTAAAATTTCGAAAAGTGATATTTATTTTGCGAAAAATAAACTACATTATTATTTCTAGTTTTAGTAAGATTTAGATTAGTATAAACATGACGACAATAATTAAGGTCATCCCCAACGAAATGTTTAAATTAATGCCACTATTTAACGGTTATAAAAGACATTTAAATCTATTCCTAAGAAAATGTGAATACATTATCGATAGTTATAAGGGGAACAATGATCAAAATTTATATGTACACAATAACAAGTCGGCTCACTGACGAAGCCGCAGCATTAGTAAGTGAAAGAGAGGATATAGAAACATAGGCAGAATTTAAAGAATTATTGATCCAACATTTTGGTGACCCTCGCACCGAGGAATGTATAGCGATAGAGGTAAAAAGCTGTAAAATTAAACAAGGTGAAATATACACAGAATTTCGCAATAGAATCCAATCGATTAGGGCAGTCTTAATATCAAAAGTAAATGAGCTGCGCGATAGCGAAATTAAAAAGGCCAAAACGATAATCTATAATAACATGGCTCTCAACGTCTTTCTATACAACCTCCCAGAAAACCTCATACGTATAGTAAGGCTAAAGGCTACGGCAACATTAGAAGCCGCGCTACAGTGTGTGTTAGAAGAAGTTAACTTCTTCGAGCTATACAATTCTAAAAATAAAATTAATAGAGTACAGCCAGGCCTATCGGTTTCCTTCAAATTCAACACCTTAGGCAACACACAATCCAGGATCCTCACCATGGTTAGCATGCCTAGCTCAACTCGCGCACCGTTGCAGTTCGACGCATTCAGACCGCCTATGCCGACACAAGGCCCACCTCAATTTAAATTTGGAATCCCAAATAATCACGCTAGGTTACCACAATTCAATCAAAAAACCTAATCCAGCCGCAGTTCGGGTACAAACCACAGTTTGAGTATAGACCGCAGTTAGGTCCCCTGCCAGGTGGCATGCAGCAAAAAACTTTGCAACCGCAACAATTTGGATACCGTCCCCAATTTAACCAAGGACAATTCGGATATAGGCATCAGCCAACAAACACATTTGGCAATACAGATGTATCCATGCGTACTGCACCACAGCCTAAGCCTCAAGGGCAACAACAATCGCAAGGGTTTCGTCTCAATGAGATAGAGTTAGGTGAAATGGGATATTATGATAGGTGTATGAATGGGAAGATTATTATATTAGCCTCAGAAAGCAGAAAACTGCTATGTAGATTATGCATAAAATGAGAAGAATGATAGCGAACAAGAAGCTGAGGCAAAGAAGGATGATAGTATGAACTAAGAAGTAGAAAATTTTCACGTCCGAACATTAAAACAGAACCGGAGGGTGCATTTTAATTGTGACGTAAAGCTTAGATTACCATACATATATATTCCCGAAATCGACGCGAGGCTTATGATTGATACTGGAATTACGAGATCCTTCATCAGCCCGCATAAAGCCTATCAATTTTTTTTATGTTATGCATTTCACGAACCATTCACTGTTATTAGCACCCACGCATCAAGTAAGCACGACAAAGTGGTCTACATTCCGCTAATGCTGTCTTTCAATAGTACTAAATGCCATAAATTTTACGTGTATGACGTGGACGACAAATATGACGGACTGATAGGAAACGACTTATTAATACAACTACAAGCGGTAATCGACTTAAAAAACTCAGAACTCATCACTAAAACGACGACCTTACCAATAATTAATGAAGGTGACCATGTGATAGAAGTGAACCTGAGGACAGAACAACTTGTTATGCTACCCACCGATCAATTCCCAAGGAAAGCTATTTTAAACTTTACTAAATTTTGTGAAGGAGTTAGGATGCTGGCAGCAATCGTAAAATGTAACAATGGCTATGCTACTACAGTTATACAAAATACTACAGACGAAACAAAGCTTATAACTATTACTAGACCATTTAAAGTTACTAAATACTTAGAGAACCCCGAGGTACGTTGCACTGATGTGGAAATGAGAGACCTTGAAGTTGACATAATACATGACGAAAATTTGATAAAACTGAGAGACTGGAACATATGAATGAGGAGGAGAAGACGAGTATTGGTTTATTGTGCAAGGAATATAAAGATATATTTTATAGCGATCAGTTACCCCTAACATTTACTAATCAGATTAAACATTCCATTAGAACAAAAAATGAAGATCCAATATATGTAAAGCCTTATCGGGTACCTCCTGCTCAAGCAGAGGAAATAAAAACCCAGGTAAAAAAATTATTACAAAATAATGTAATCAGGGAATCATATTCACCGTGGAACGCACCCGTTTATCTGGTGCCAAAAAAATGAACGCTTCAGGCGAAGTAAAATTTCGGATGGTTGTTGACTATAGACGACTTAATGAAATAACGATCGATGACAAATACCCATTACCAAATATAACCGACTTATTCGACAAGTTAGGCAAGAGTAAATATTTTAGTACATTTGACCTAGCCAACGGGTTCCATCAGATTGAGATAGAAGAGAAAGACCGACAAAAGACCGCATTTAGTGCAGACGGACATTACAAGTTTTTAAGAATGCCGTTTGGGCTAAAAACTGCCCCTGCGACATTCCAAAGGACTATGTCATGTAATAGTCTATAGTTCTAGTCTACAGGAACACATTGACGATTTACGAGCTTTATTCGACCGTATGAGAACAACAAACCTAAAAGTGCAGTTAGACAAATCCGAATTTTTACGAAAAAAAGTTTTATATATAGGTCACACTATAACCGACCAAGGCTTGAAGCCTAACGACGCTAAAATTCAAGCCGTATTAGACTACCCATTACCACAGACAGTAACCGAAATAAAAAGCTTTCTAGGACTAATTGGATATTATAGACGCTTTATTAAGGATTTTACTAAAGTGACACAACCTTTGGCTTCATGTTTAAAGAAACGACATAAAATTGTAATCGGCCAAAACTACCTCAACGCGTTCGAACGTTGTAAGGAATTACTGACGAACGCACCTCTCCTTCAATATCCCGATCCATCTAAACCATACATACTGACAACTGACGCCTCTTCAGTAGCCTTAGGAGCTATGTTATCTCAGGGTACTATTAGAAGCGACAAACCCATCGCTTACGCGAGTAGAACCCTAAGTGATACCGAGACACGGTATAGCACCATAGAACGCAAACTCTTGGCTATAGTATGAGCAGTGAAACATTTTAGACCTTACCTTTATGGTAATACATTTACCATATTTACTGACCACAGACCTTTAGCTTGGTTATATTCCTTAAAGGAGCCGAATAGCAAATTAATGCGATGGCGATTACGGCTACAGGAATATGACTTCAAGATTATCTACAAAAACGGAAACCAAAACACGAACGCAAACGCCTTGTCCAGAATAAAATTACACGCAATTAATGACTCTGACGACATTTCAATGAGGGTAAACTTAGACGAAGACGAGACACAAAAACACTTAAAGGAAATTGATGATAGGGTAGACAAGTTAGCCGCAAGAAAACGTAAGGAAGATGTCATATCGATATCAGATACCTCCGATACTATAGTACTCAGCGACATATCTAAACCAAACCACACTTATCCCTTACCACCATAATCCACTAACACGGAAACAATACATTCGGCAGTAGATCTGGAAAACAAAGGTATCCCTATTCTGAATGAGGCTATTGACACTAAGCCCAATCAGATTTTAATATTTACTTGGCTCAAAAACAACATCCAAGTGCGAGATATGTCACGAGACAAACAAAAGGTTCTCGAAGTTTTCTTACCCCTGAATAATGAGGAACTGATTATAAAATTCCTAAAAGAATATTCAAACCTAAAATTAAATACTTTATATACTTTGAAGATGAACAACATAGGAAAGAATTTAATAGTGTAAACTGTTTAGAGAAGGTATGGTTGAATTTTATGAATGTACGGAAAGAGTTGTGTATGTAGAGGATGAGAAAGAACAAAAAGCAGTTATCCTTAAGTATCACGAGGGAAAAACATGCCATCGAGGAATAAAGGAAACCATCGTAAGAATCAGGAGAAGTTACTGGGATAATATGCAGGAATTAGTGTCAGCAGTTATAAATGGGTGTGAAGTATGTAAAAAAATGAAATATGATAGGAAACACGAATAACACGAAATCATTATATGGATGATTGGTTGGAAAGTTCCTACTCTGTTGAGGAGGCCTCTCGCGCTATTAATGAAGTACGAAGAGTGCATAGTAAAGCAGGATTCGAACTCGCAGGATGGAGTTCAAATCAATCGAGTTTACTAGGCGATATACCAACTGAATGTAGAACACAAACGCCGAAGGAGCTGGGTTCTACTAGCAATCAGTTAAGGAAGACATTAGGAGTGTTGTGGCTACCACAGACTGGTGAGTTGTCTTCAACACCGCCAGACATCGCGTGATAGACGAGGTGAAAAATAATGAAAGATCACCTACGAAACGTGAAGCTCTGAGTGCGGTAATGTCAATCTTTGACCCGCTAAGATTGATCAGCTAGTACACGATCACTGCCAAGATCATGCTGCAGGGTCTATGGAGGGAGAACATAGGCTGGGATGAGCCACTGCCTCCAACTGAAGCAGCCGTGTTTGGCAAATGGCAAGCCGAAAATAACTACGTGACCAAGTTACGATTACCTCGCGTAAATAACAACGTGTGTAGCTCGGATACAAAGTGTTTTGTGACGCTAGTGAAGAAGCGTACGCGGAAGCCGCGTATTGGCGTTATCAAAACATTAATCACGTGACCGCGTCAAAAGCACGAGTAGCACCGATGAAGGCGCAGAGCATACCCAGGATGGAGCTTCAGGCTGCTCTCATAGGCGCGCGGCTAGCTACCGAAATATTGAAGGAACATGAAGGAAGTCACGAAGTTATTTTCTGGAGTGACTCGAAAACTGATTTACACTGGATACGAAATGATTCAGTACGATACACTCCGTATGTTACGCATCGATTAGGTGAGATCGCAGACCTCACTGAAATCGGACAGTGGCGATGGGTGCCGACAGCGCAGAACGTGGCGGAGGACTCCACTCGGTCATGGTACACTTGTATGGAGAGTGGTGACCGATGGTTCGTTGGGTCCGCGTTCCTGTACGATCCCGAGGATCGATGGCCTCTCGAGACCACTAGTGCACAGTACGAAGACGAGGGATAATGTCATAGTGGCGCACACGGCGACGTGTGACACTCACGTGGTGAGAATAGAACGATTCTCATCATATGTGCGAGCTAAGCGAGCAATAGCACACGTGTTCGCGTTCATAGATAAGTGTCGTAGGCGAGCCGACACAATTAACATAACGCACATAAAAACGTCAGAACAACTTTTAATAAAGTTGTCACAAAGGGATAGCTTACGCGAAGAGATCACGAAATTAGCGGCGGGGAAAAATGTCGACAGAACGAGTCGATTGTACAAGCAAGACCCGATGTACGAAACCGATGGAATTATCAGATTAAATGGTCGAATAAACGCGAGTTCCGTACCTACACAAATGAAAGAGTCACCGATATTGGACGGTGCGCATCATTTGTGCAAATTGATTATTATGAATAGTCATAAAAATAATCACCATTCCGGACGTGAACACATCGTGAACGAGATACGGCAAGCAGCATAATTCTGACTAGCGTCCACATAACTCATGGGAACAAATAGTTAACATGTTAAGTAAAATAAGATTCATTCGTCCTGGGCATCTGCTTCTGACCAGAGCAACCATTTTTAGTATTAATTAAATCAACTTTTGTAATTAATTAAAAAAGAAAATAAGTGTAGTGTACTGGCCATTTACATATCTCGGATAATCGCGATGGCTATGTAGTAAAACAAAAGAACGTATTGTGTGAGTGTGTGTTGGCGTCCCTTTTTAAAATAAACTATTTAATTATATTAGTGACTATAAATATTACAGTGGCGACGAGGATGTCTATTGGAAAAATAAATGAATTTAATTTAAAAAATGGTTCATGGACATTGTATGCGGGTCGCATAGATATTTATATGAAAGTAAATAATGTGTCTGAAGAACTTCAGTTACCGACTATGATTGCTGTTATTGGTGATGAAGCATATGAATTATTGGCGAATTTGGCGAGTCCCAAAAAGCCTGCGAAGCTAACGTATCAAAAATGTAAAATATTATTACAACAACATTTACAGCCAAAACTATCTGTGCTGGCAGAAAGATTTCGTTTTCGTCAGAGAAGGCAACAAAGACACGAAAGTTTAAGCGAATATATGGCAGAACTAAAGAAACTAGCATTGAACTGAAAAATTTAATGATGAACTAAGTGAAAATTTAAGAGATCAATTCGTTTGTGGAGTTAATGGTGACGCATTGTGTGGGTGTGTGTTGGCGTCCCTTTTTAAAATAAACTATTTAATTATATTAGTGACTATAAATATTGCAATAAGGTTTATTTTTTTTAAATAAAAATCGCTACCGTAAACTTGACTAACTACTTTGGGCTAACTAACATGCAGCGGAAGCTCTCAAGAGAAAAAAAAAACGATTTTTAAACATTCTTCATTGGTGCTCCGCTCCTATTGGTCTTAGCGTGATGATATAAGGCATATAATCATCTCATCATATAGTATTGAATATATAATAATTTTTCAAATTGGATCAGTAGTTCTTGAGATTACCCCCCACAACGTCACAAATTTATCAGTTTATGATATTAGTATAGATAAACTAAAAACAAGTGTACTCAACCGAAATTATCTTATTCAATTACCGATTTATTCAAATACCCTTACAATTGAATTTCAACAATATTAAAATTCTCTGTTTTTTATATAATCACTCAATCACTTTATACATCATCCATATACGGTCGAAGTCCTTGCTGTTTCGCTTTACCATTCGTTATGATGATTAGTAGAAAATAGACTTCGCTGCTAGCGTATTCTTAAATCATTAAAACTGAGTCCTAATTTCGAGACTAAGCACACGTAAAAGTAACAAAGTACCTTTTGGATACCATGGACTGCTTTCAGAGACGGTCTGTCCGCATTGTAAATGATACAGACGGTACAGAATCTATAGAGCCGCTTCAGTTGCGCAGAGACATTGCCTCACTGAACGTGTTCTACCGTCTGTATCATGGTGACTGTTCTGGTGAGCTATTCAATCTGATCCCTTCCTCTCCTTTTCATAACCGTGCCTCGCACGCTGGTCTTCGGAGCCATAGTTTTACGGTGAATCCTATCTGGGCACGAACTAAAAAGTTCGCTACGTTTTATCTTTGCCGTACCGTGAAGCTGTGGAACTCCCGGTCAGTGTGTTTCCTCCTTCCTATGACATGGGGTCTTTCAAGCGCAACGTGAAGAGACACTTACGCAGGCCGGCGTGACAGTGGTGACCAGCGATGGATAGTATGTATCTCGGTGGTCGCCACTGTTTTTGGATTATACTATACTTACCATCAGGCTTCCATCATGCTTACCATTCTTTATCAGGCATAGTACAGTCACTTTGCCGTGCTACAATTTAAAAAAAAGTTTAGAATAAAATGTGTGAAGTGTAGTGATAGCGTCTTATAATTTACAAATGTATAAAGTTATTATTAATAATTATAAAGGTGTAAAGAAAAAACTCATTATTATATTTTATTGAAAACACATACAGATAACAATTTGGTAGCAGAGCGTGGTTATCTGGAGCGATTCTCCGGCGTAGTTATTGGCGTGGGTTGTGACGTCATTTTACAATGTGTCGTATATAAAAGTAAGAAAAATACGTATCGCAAATGGAATAGTGTAATATTAAAATTGAAACTCTATCAGGCAACAATTATCCAATATGGCAAATACAAGTCGAAGCTTTGCTGTATTCAAAAGATAATTTTGATGACGTTTATTTTAATTAACGACGAACCCATTGTTAAGAATGATGAATCTGACACTATCCTAAATAAGTATAAAGAATGGCAAAAGAAAAATAAAGAAGCTTACAGTATAATTATATTAACAATGTCGCCTGAAATCTCAATGATTTTCAGAGGAATTAAAAACGCAAAGAAAATTTGGTTAGCATTGAAAACTCGCTATGAAGGCGAAATAGAAGATTATAAAATTAATTTACACCTAAAATTGTCAAAATTAAAGAAACTTAATCACGAATCTGTCGAAGATTATATCACAAGAGCTCAAGGTTTATGTACAGAAATATCACAATTGGAAAAGGAAATAACTAAAAGAGAATTAGTAAGATATATAGCAGAAGATTTATCAGACAAATATAACTCAATTACTACAACGCTAATAGCTAACAGAAGCATAACATTAGCACACTTACGTCAAATACTATTAGATTTTGAAAAGAAAATTAACAAATCTCATAATAATAATACATTAAAATATCGCTCAAACATTCATTAAAAAAAATGTTTTATATGTAATAGACAAGGCCATATTAAAATACAATGTTGGTTTAATCCACAGAATAAGATAATAGAATATAAAAATAAATATAAGAAAAACATATATCACAAAAACGATGAAGCAAAACTAATTGATGGGAAAAAACACAAGATAAATACGGAATTTGCTTTTATAATACTACTAGCCTTTGCCAGCGACTTCATTCGCGTGGAATAGATATGTAGCGACACAGTATAGCGCGTGCATAGCAAATTGTCTACGTAGACAAAAATGCGAGGCACGCGCCCGACGCTGCCTGCCTCAGTCCCCTCCGACCGATCGTAGAATACGTGCGCATAATTTGATGTAATATTTGTGTTTAGTAAATCATACAAAATATATACCGTATGACTGATATTGTTGTGTCTTTATTGATTCACACCTCCTCAATAAACCAGCAATTAGTAAGACAATTGAAATACGTTATTGACGACTGTCAAAATGTCTTTTTTATTTACCTGTGAGTATATGTTGTGTAACATTCAAGCAATAGTGTGAGTAGTGCATAATTTTAATTAATTTAATGTACATCTAATGCATTTTATATAAAATAAACAGCTTTCTAAACTTTTTCGTCATATAAACTTTAACTATGCCAAATTTCAAGTTCATACGTTCACAGAATTACCTTAAAAAGGGGTACAAAGATTTTGCTTCACGTATTAATATATATATAAAGCCTTTTTATTTCCGAAAATGTTACAAAGTATATATTACAAGCTAATTTAAAGAAATGGTTTATTTATTATATAATGTCTCGCATTTCGCTGTGCCTCTTGGCATAGGCCTCTTCCAGCTCTCTCCATTGAGCACTGTCATCCGCCACTCTGTTCCAACTGGGACCCAAGGTTATGCCGATTTCATCACTCCATCTTACTCTTGGACGTCCTTGTTTTCTTGTATCCTCCCTTGGGTACCATAGAATTACTTGCTAGCTCTATTTATTTAGTTTGCAGCGTAACATATGTCCTATCCGTGTCCATTGCAAATGTTCGATGCTAGCTACTATGTCTGTTACTTTTGTCTTACTCCGAATTTCCAAATTACTAATTTTACCGCTAAGTTGGACTCCCAAAATGCTTCTTTCTATTGCTCTTTGTGTATTAACTAGTTTTTGTCTGTGCTTTTCTGTTAATGCCCATGTTTCGCAGCCGTATGTCATGCATGGGAGAATGCAAGTATTAAGCCTTTCTTTTGATATTCATGCTTAGGTCTTTGTTTTTCATCACTTTTTCCGGGCCCAATATTTTTTTCAGCCTGTAGCTATTTTTTTGTTTATTTCTCTGGACATTGTGTCCTCGGTATAATTTGTCCAAGATTTAAATAATTTTATCATTATTCGATCTTAGTTCCATTAAGCTCTATTTTGATTTCTCTAGAGTAAGTTATTAATTTTGTTTTATTTGTTTATTTTTCTAAGCCTACAACTCTGCTCTTTTTTACTAGATCATTGACCATGTCCTCTAGTGTAATAGGATTTTCTTCTAGTAGGGCTATATCGTCTGCGAATCTCAGATGATTTAGGCGTTTACCATTGATGTTTATTCCGTAATTTTCCCAATCTAAATCCCTAAATAAATGTTCTAGCACAGCATTTAATAGTTTAGGGGATAGTGGATCTCCCTGCCTTATACCTCTTTTTATAGGGGACGAGACTCCTTTTGATTCCAGTGTAATGCAGCTGTTACTATTCTTGTAAATCGATTCTATTAATTCTATGTAAACATCAGCCACTCGTTCTTTTAAACTGCACCAGATGAATTTATGGTGTAGACTGTCAAAGGCTTTGGAATAGTCTATAAAGCAGACGTACAAAGACTTCTGATATTCGTTTTAATTTTCCAGAACTTGTTCGATTGTGTGGATGTGGTCGATTGTACTGTAATTCTTTCTAAATCCAGCTTGTTCTATTGGTTGGTTTTCATCTAAGATCCTTGTTATTCTTTCTAGGGTTACTTTTGTAAAGATCTTGTATACATTTGATATTAGGCTGACTGGACTATAGTTTCCCAGGTCATCTTTATCACCTTTCTTCTGAAGAAAAATAATACGTGATTCTTTCCATTGTTTCGGGATGATGCCTGTTATTAAGGTATCGTTAAATAATCTGATTAAGATTGGACTAATATCCTCTAAAGTGCCTCTGATCAGCTCATTTGGTACATTGTCGGGATCTGTGGCTTTATCTAGTTTTTGTGACAAGATTGCTTTTTGTACTTCTTGTATAAGTATTAATGGAGCATTTTCATGACTGGCGTTTAAGTTTTTGTACGGGTTTTTGTCTCGTTCGCAGTCATAATTTGAGTAAAGGAATTTATAATATTCTGTAGCATGTTTCTAAATTCCTTTTCGATTTATTACTTGTTTAGATCTGTTGATTTTCAGTTTAGGTATCCACTCCATCCTTTGTTCCCGCTTTATAAGTCATTCTTGTTCCTCCTGTTTATTACATCCTTCAGTGACTTGATATTCAAGGAGTCGATGATTTTTCCGTATTGTACAGATGTTAGCTTTTCGTTCTTTATTGTTTCTGCTTCGTTTTGATGCAAACTTTTTTTAAGCGGTATCGTACCATACGGTGGTTTGTATTAAAATTTAGATTCTGAATTATGTACGCATCAAAAAATCTGGTTTGTTAAGATATTATCTAGTCAATTTCATTTTTATATTTTCCGTCTGATTATCCAGGTTCATCTTGCTTTAGGTTTTTTTTTTTAAGACTGAGTTGAGTAATGTTAAATTATTTTTTAGTAAAAGCTTAGACGGTGTCCATTAGCACTCCGCATTCCATATCCTTATTTTCCCAAAATTAATTCTTCGCCGACTTCCCTACAGCCGACCCGTGCATTAAAATAACCCATGAGTATTAAGAAGTTATTATTGTACTTATTTTTGATATCTGAAAGAATAGAATAAAAGCCTTCACTTTCACATTCAGGAGCTAATTCTGTGGATACATATATTTGAATGATTATCTACATCTTATAGCTTGGCAAGTTAATATTGAGTATTACTAGTCTATCTGAAATTCCTATCAGCTCAAGTATATAGTTTTACAATGTTTTTTTTTTATTACGAAGCCCACTCCTCTATGGCCTGCTGTTTCTCCTTTTTGATATAGTATAGTCCTTTGTTCTGTAATTTTTTCTTCTAATCTTTTCATTTCGCTCATGCCTAAAATTTCGTATTGTATATGTTCCAGAGTCTTTTCCAATTCAAGCAAGCTTTCTTGTCTGCTCAGGATTCTTGTATTCAGTGTTGCTATGTTGAATGATTCACTTCTTTTCGCTGGAACGTTTTGGTCTAGTGCTCCCTTGGAGATCAGCCATGGTGGCAGACAGTTTACTTGTTGTTTTTGTTTGCATGTTGTTACCGTTTCTGTTTGGTTCCGATTTTCTGGGACATTCATCAGTTTTTTTGCCACATTTAGTTGGGGGTCAGATCTTGTTTTCTCAGCATAGTTCAATATGTTTGCTCTAATTATGTCACTCCTCTGGACTTTGGTATGTGATTGCATTGGGTGTTTTGAACTGTTTATGCTAGCTTTCTTCTGAGATGTTTGTTTGGGAGAACCTGAAGTTTCTTTTTTCCTCTTTTCTCTATTATTATATTTTGGTTTTATTACTATGAGTTATCTTGTTTTAAATAAGCAATATTCCCTTTCTTTTTTTCTACCTTTACTTGGGATTGCAATTGTTTGCGTTTTTGTAAAGTTTCCTTAAAGTAGTCTTCTTTAACGTAAATGTTTTTTGGAAGATTCGACTTGTTTTTAAGTACAATATGTTTCTTCCATTGTGTTGTTAGTGCGACAACAACTTTACGGCTTTTGTTCTCAGACTTCTTTCCAATCCTGTACACGTTGCTAATCTCTTGACTGTACATTTGTACTCCTGACTCTCCTATAGTTTCCTTTATGTAGTCTACTAATTCCCTCTCAGATTTTCCTACTTCCTCTACTCCGAAGAAAACCAGGTTGTTTTTCATTATTCTCTGTCTAGGAATTTAGTTTCATCTCGAGTTCTGATACTTTGTTTTTGAGAAAATTATTTTCTTCGATTATTGCATTCAATTTAACATTAAATACTTCAATGATATTCTTTGTTATCGACAGCGTTATTAGGACGGTTTGTATGTTTAATTTTTTCATCTAGTTTAAAGAAGTAATTCCATATTTTTATCCATAGTGACAAGTGCAACTCTGCGGGAAATTTAGTTTCTGAAAGTGGCAGCCCTACTACTATTTGCGGGAAATTTAGTTAATTTCAGTTAAGTTCTAGCATTCAGAGTGAGCTCACGCACAAATTATCTACCTCAGTGCTTCTCAAACTTTATACTTTAATCTCAATAGATTTTGTTTGATATTTTTCCTGTACATATCAAGATGTTCACTTGTAAAAAATGTGAAGTGTCATACAAAGATGGTGCTCAGTGCTCGGGTTGTCAGGGTCGTTGTGATTTAACGTGTACTGGAATAACAGAAAGTGGGTACCGTCGCCTAGGAGATGGTAGAAGAAGCAACTGGAAGTGTAGCTCCTGTAAGTTAGCTCTAAGTGCCAGTCTTTTACAGGAAAAAAACCCATCATCTACCTCTTTCTCTTCTGCAGATTTCGGTACCATAATGACCGAAATAAAAAACCTATCGATGCAAGTGGCTCCATTGCCAGCCTTACTTGAAAATGTTAAAAATATTCAAACCGAGATCAAAGAGCTTAAGTCCGTTAAAGCTGACATTACGGATGTCAAAAACCCACTGGAGTTTCTTCATGAATCAGTGAAGGTCTTGAATGAAAGAATATCGGAAATTGATAGAAAGGTGCAAGTTTTACTAAAATCCAAAGAGGACATCATTGATTTATAGAAGCGAGTTAGTAAACTTGAAGAAGATTTTCGCTATGGAGATCAAAGATCGAGAATGAACAACATCGAAATTAAAGATATTTCTGTGAGCAACTACGAAAACTTGTTTTGAATCATATATAAAATCAGTGATTGTATTGGTACTAAAATATCTAAGGAGCAAATTAATTACGTCTCGAGAGTACCCATGCGTAATGACAGTAAACATGAGTCTATCATATTTTTGTTGCACTACCGGTATCTAAAAAATGATTTTGTAGATGCAGCAAGAAAACACAAACCTATTACTCCCAAGGAACTTGGGCTTCTGGGTGATCACAGGGTTTACATAAACGATCTGTTATATTCTCTCCCTGCATCCATTCTTGCCGACACATCCCCTTTTCTGTCCAGTCATCATTATCTTCCCTCAACATCCTAATCACTCATCCAGTCAGTCAGTCTCCATCCATTATTCAAGTCCGACGGTTGTGCTAATTATTCAAAGTGTATTTAATTTCTTTCTTAAAAAAAAAAATACCTTTCATTAAGGCCGTATAACATTTTGGTGGCAGCGGTGGGATTAAACAGAAAATCCCCGGTATCGTCTCCGTTTTTTTTTCAAGTAAATACGAAACTCGACGCGAGTATCAGTTGTGCAGTGCAGTTCTCTTTGTGTAAAAACTACATATATTATATATAGTGAAGTGCAGTGACCTGGCTCAACTAGACAGTAAACAACAGTTAACCAAGGGCCTGCCGCTGTGCACAGCTTGTGTCTTGGAAGCAGCTGGTCATACCCAAAGTCCCAAATAATTAATCCCTTGACCGGAATCAACGATCCTGTGTACAACGAGCATACAACCAATGTGGCAACTCGACCAACAACGCTAATAAACATCCTGTGTTGCATCCTGCCTATCGTGCGAGATTTTCGACAAAATGATAACTTTGGTTATCTCGCTGACTGTATTCAAGTGAGTAGTTGTCGATCACGGTGATTGTCAAACTTTTAATACTGTTCTATTATTCTAAGTTATTATTTTAATATAATTATTCTGTGTGTTAATTAAGATTGATGCCTTTGTACTAGTATTCTTTTAACTGGTTTTAATTGCAATAACAAAATGGCCGAGCAAAGTAGAGTACCAAGTGCGAAAGTTGAAGTCACCATTACAGATACAGAAGATGAGACGATTTGTCCTCCTGCCCCTGGCCCTATTACAAGGGCAGTTGTCAAAAAAAAAAAACCACCCGATTAGTAAAGTAGAGTTAGATTTTTCGACACTATTAAAATTCATAAAAGCTTTTGACAGGTCAAGAGAAACACTGAACTCATTTCTAGTTAACTGTAATAACGCTTATGACTTCGTCTCAGAGGCCCAAAAAGACACATTATTCAAATACATTTTATGCCAGCTACAGGGCAGAGCGCAAATCGCCTGTTCTGTAAAAGAATTCGCGAACTGGGTACAACTTAAGGAATTTCTGAAAACACAATTCTTGACCTCACTTGACCTTCCATAATAAGATAATAAGTTGCACTTGAATGTATGTTATTTTCACTATTTTGCACTTTTTCTAGATAATTTGCGCGGAGGACTATTTACGTACGTACGTGTTAACACTTTAGGGCCCGGAACCGGAATAAATAGAATAAACAATAACAAAAATAGAAAATTCGAAACCCAGAAGATAAAGGAAATCGCTGCACAAAGTCTCTGACCACCATATCAGAGGAGAAAAGAAAAGCGCGATTTTGGCCGTCAATCAGTCAGTACACCTAACGCTTGGCGGGAGTCGGCCCCGTGACTTGGGGCATCGCCGCATCGCAAATTCGCGTTACGTACGCCCGAAACACTTCCGCCTTCGTATCGACGTTGGCAAGCCTGTGCGGTGATACACCTGTCACCTAAGCCTTGACGACCGCCGCTACCAAGAGCGCCTCTTTATTGATGCACTTCAACACCCAACGCGGCCCCTCTCCTAAGGGGGTTCTACGGGGTTCCGTGAGAGGTCTGAGCGTAGAAGTCGAACTGTATAAGGCTATATATACTAAACAACTTTGAAAAGAATTAAAAGGTCATAACTATCATATTAAAAATTACGACAGACGAAGAGAAGATTCCAATTTTGATGATAACTTCCTATGAAGTGTTCGAAGAATTATACATATAGTATAAGCCGACTTTAAAGAGAGCTCTCCATCCATTTTGGGATTCAACTACTATTATTGCAGCGTCTTCAGTTCCATCACATTTTTCAGACGTAGAGAAACGTATAAATGAAGATATTAAATTATCCGCATTACAAATACCTAAATTTAGTGCCAAATATGAGGAATGGTCGATTTTTTTGACTTCTTTTGTTCTATAATACACAACAACAAATCTTTATAGCCCGTACAAAAATTACATTACTGAAAGAGTTACAAAACAAATTCGCTCCTATAGAGAAGCAAATTTCAATACCAAGGTTGGAATTTTGTAGTGCCGCATTCACTTCCAAATTGATTTCAGAAATATTTCGGGCGATGAACATATCTAAGGTGAATTTACGTGCATGGACAGATCCAACCTTTGTCCTAGCTTGGTTAAAGTCTGGTCCAAGCCGATGTAGTAATTTTGTAAGTAATCGAGTGTGAGATATATTGAATCTTTTAGATTATGAACAGTATAGTCACTAGACTGAATGAAGGAGCGCCGATAAAAGAAGCGCTTTATACTGCGCTCAGAGAGGCCGTGAATTCGATCAGTATACTATCTCTGACACACGTGAGTGCTACCACAGAACACATGGCAGTGCGGACTGATGATGTGGAGTTACACCGGACCGTACGAAAGTGTGCCGAGCACCGACGTGCAAACCGGGTAGGCAATAAAAAAGATATAAAGCTCAACTGTGCGCTCGTGGCTTCCAAAACATGAACGAAAGAGATGTTCATTTTCACCTAATACGAGATATGACTCAATAAGCAATATGTTATCTATGTCTGCTGAATATAATTGGAATATAATGCAGTTAAATTTCAAGACAGCCTTCTTACATGGAGATTTAGAAGAAGACATTTTATGGAAATTCCAGATGGAGTAAAAGCACCAATACAGAATAACACTTCTAAGTGAAGAAATCACTGTACGGCTAAAATTAAACTTCTCGTTGTTGGAATCATATTTTTTTTTATTACAATTTAGTGTTGTTCAGTCACAAGGAGACAATTGTGTATTTGTAGATAACGTTAATGGTATTAAAACACTGGTAATTTTTTTTATGTAGATGATGCGTTATTGATGTTTGATTGAACATACAATCTTAGATCAAATTGTGACTTATTTAAGACAAGTTTAATATCAAAGATACCATTTCAAAGTGATTTATAGACCTTAGAATTTTAAATTTACACCCTCAGAGCCGTTTGTTGCACAATACTTCTTCAAATTCTAATGTGAGTAACATAACTACTAATAACGATTATCCATCTTTTGTAACTCAAATAAGTATAAGACAGTCCCGGTTCAGCGAATAATTCGAAACATGTTCGATTACTGGAAACAAACTCAAAATACTCTCTTAAATCAAGTTATTTTTCAAGTGATAGAAATGAAACATTAGGACACTCAAATAAAAATATAAAAGGATGAAAAAAAATAGACTTTATGAAAAATTATGTAACACACATTACTAGAAATAATCGTTATTAAAATAATGGCTTCGTATCCAACATCAAGCAAGTTGTTTTCTCAATCTTCACCAAATGATGGCACAACAATACATCCAGTTACTTTTGCTAAATTATATTAATAATATATTCTATACAGAAGGTGGTAGAGCCCCGCTGAAACTATTTTTGGTTTCAACACGAATGGGTCGGCTCCTCCGGGGAAGTACCACCCCTCTCACAAAAAGCCGACGTGAAATAACAGTGCTTACATTGTTGTTTCGTTCGGTCAGTGAGAGAGCCGGAGGCCCACCTCCCTTCCTCTTTCCTTCTTTCCCTTTCCTTCCCCTCCCCCTTCTCCCATATACAGGCTGGCAACGCACTTGCGACGTCCCTGATGTCGCTAGTGTCTATGGACGGTGGTGATCATTTAAACCCACCAGTTCGTTTGCCTCCTTTGATATAAAGAAAAAAAAAAGTTAATTGATGGTAGCTTAAAACGTATAGGGCGTAAGAACTTTCATTCTCTTCTTGCAATTACGCCCACTTGATTTTAGGTCAAAAGAGTGGCATCAAATAAGTATAAGGCTTTTATTCCTACATTGCATGTAATACATATGTCCAATAAGTGGACACCAGAAGTAATGATTGAAAATAATAATGTACCAATAGGTTGTGGTAAAATGTTAATAGTAAAACAAATAAATTGTAAAGTCAGTGTTGATGGAGCTCTTGTCTGGAAATCTTCACAGAGTGTCATCGTGACATTTGATGGTCAGGTACTCCCTAAGCGTATATTTCTGTGCTTTACTTATCTTCCGTTGTGTTGCCAATTGGTCATACAAAAATACAATGTTGTTCCAAACCAAAGTGCTATAAATGTGAAAAGGAGTATACTGATGAGTCGTGTCGTATAGACAAAGGTAACACCAACTGTTGTATGCGCGGAAAAAATCAACCAACAAGTCGTCTCCCGACTACATTGGACAACTTTACAAATAAAAATCACAATGGTTGCATTTGTATATCTTAACCGAAGGCAACAAATGCATCGTACTTTGTTCCCACTCTTATTCCGATGTTTTTGGTTCAAATGCAAACTAGTACAGGATCATATAAAAAACCGTATGTCATGAACCTCGTAGAACTCCAAAAGTAAATAACGACTTTAACCAAATATAACATAGATAAACGAAACTTGACCAAATTGCCATACGTAAAATTATTATAGCTGTTGTCAAATTCTTGTTCCAGTCTTAAATAATACCGACCAACGAGGTTACACCACTTTTCTGTTACTTAAATTTACCCCATGATGGATCATCTGATAACTAAATGGAATGGACGAAACCTCGCTAGCAAGAAAAATAATCAGATTAATTTCCTACAGAAATGTAAGACTATTTTAGTTAATTTATCAGCTTGTTAAGCATACTTAATTTTCAAAACTTATGTATACTGAACACAGGATCACCAACTCCATGTTTTAGTCCTTATGCTAATGTTAGTGCAATAGACATTTCCATTTGTAGCCCTAAATTAGCATGTCTGACCACTTGGCGTATACTTCCATACACTTATGGAAGTGAGTATTTTCGCAACCTTATATCATTAATTAAATTCAAATGTAATAAAACCATTGATACTTGTACCATTGATACAAGACATAGGTTACATAAAGAAAACTGAAGTGTATTTAAGACAGTTGTAGAAATATCTTCATTGTCAAACTTTTGCTGATTACTGTATATCCTGTATATACCCTTGGAAAATATTTCCTCATTTCATATATCAACTTGAAGTGTATTCTCCCTTAGATATATTGTGTGAGCATGCTCCTTTATAATATTTATCGTCGACATTTACATAATATTTACAGTAAATAAATAGCTTTCATAGAAGACAGTCAATTTCATTTATTTAACTGAAACTTCCAACATTACATGACGATGTTGCGATAAGGTCCATGCAGTAGGTACATACAATATTGTCTCAGAACATTCTCAAAAAAAAAAAAACAGAAACTATGTCGCTCAACACTTGAAAAGGACGAATTATAAATAAAAATTCAGCAACAGGAAGTAACGACGTGATGCTAAAGGACATAAGTGGACATGTAGAACAACTTGGCATTATGGCGATAGTGATATCTGTTATCATGACGGTTCTAGCAGTTTACTTTATAGTAAAACATGACAGAAACAGTCATCGTCAATTGAATGAGAGAAGAGATGGGTCATGAGATGATCCAGAAAATTCGATCGTCTCTGAAAAGATCATCCAACGATGGATCCATCAGCCGTCAATAATAATAGTAAAATGTCAAGGTACAGTGCGACTAAAAAACGAAAATTTTCAGTGGAAAATTATTAGCTTATGAAAGTGGTATCATATTTCATTAGTTTAATAAAGTAATCAGATTAAATTGCCTTCCGAATAATTGATGAATGCGTGGCATAACATTGTATTGTTTCGCGAGCTCGGTCCTCGCCGTGGGACGAAGAGGAGGAGGTGCACAAAAGAATACGCCCACGCAGGTACAGAACGGCAGTCAGTGCATCCGAGCTACGTTAACACGGCACGTGACACCTATACCTCGCGACTCGCTCCGCATAATTATCGTTGTTATTTATAACCAACTTTATGGTTTTCTCAAATGGAAGCACAGTTTATTCTGTCTAACATACAGACGGACGAAACTAAATTTTATTACATCGTAGGAAATTGGATTCACAATACGCGATGTAAATGAAGGATGTAATCACTCACCCTCCGGACGTTAACAAATATGAAAAGTTAAAATTAGAACTTATAAAGAGGCTCTCTGCAAGCCGAAAAAAAGGATTAGGCAACTCCTGATGCATGAGGAGCTAGGCGACCGAAAACCCTCGCAATTTTTTCATCATCTCCACAATTCAGCTAGTCACGTATTTCTCAAAGATGAAGCGACAGGAGCATTAAAGCCTGTATACACCAGGCAACATAAAGTCCTCCAAAGAGGAGGCAAGATTTTCAAATTACTCGTGAATGGAATAAATGTCACAGTCTCTATAGACCCACTTAAGCCGGCCTACACCATGAACAACGTCGATACTGATACAGAAAACTACATACAAACAAAATTAACTTACTTAAACAAACTACATTACCCGAAGGCAGGGAAAATAGCGTTAGAACGACACGTTCTGGTCGTGCAGTTCACTTCCCCGACTATTATCGCCCGTAGTGACGGTCTCTAGAGGGTGGTGTGGCATAACATTGTATTCTTTCGCGAGCTGGGTCCTCGCTGTTACCGTGTTGTTTTGTAAATACAAAAAATGTTTTATATGTTTTAAAGCAGTAGAATATATTCTTATGGAATTACAAAGCACAGTCATCTTTACACAACCTAATATCGCTTTATTAGTATTAGACAAATCTTAATTTCAAAACAATTATAATTTTCCATTGATCATTGATATTCGTTGTAAGCTTCATCTGTTACTTAAGAGGATAACTCGTATTTCTTTTATTCGGATTCCTAGACATTTTGATATAATGGGACATAAAAGAGCGAATGAATTAGCAAAATAAGCGTTGGATTTTGGTGACTTATTCCCATATACAATTTCTTGTCATGACCTGATGGCACTACCTAGACTTTGTCTCTGAGAATCTTGGAATTAGCTTTAGGCTGTTAGTACGCGATAGTTGCCCGATTGAACCCATTCTTGGATGAAGCAGGTTTGCTGAGGGTCAGAGGACCGCTTAAGAGAACTCCAATCTTCCTTGTGAAGCTCGTCACCCATTGCTGCTCCCTAAAGGCGGAACTTTTGTTAATTTATTAATGACTCAACGTCATATTCAGAATGCTCATGCCAGCCTCAACGCTCTTTTGGCTATGTTGTACCGTGAGTTCTGGATTTTATCAGCTAGACGCGTTATTCGGAGTATTTTATTTAAATGTATGAAACCAATTCAACCTATTATGGGAGATCCGCCTCCAGACCGCGTTACGGAAACTCGGCCATTTGTAGAAGTAGAAACGGATTTTGCTGGTCCATTTGCTTTTAAGGCATCACATTTACGTAATGCGAAATCGCTAAAAGCATACCTGTGTGTATTTGTGTGCCTCTCCATCAAAGCAATCCATCTGGAAGTAGTAAGTGCCTTCTGCACAAAAGCATTTGTTGCAGCGCTAGGTAGTTTTGTTTCCCGTCGTGGGCTACCTCCGCTGATACGATTTGATTGCGGCACTAATTAAAAGAGTGCAGATCGTTATCTTAAAGAAGTTGTTGATTTTTTGTCAAATAATAAAAATGCTATTAATCATACGTTGTTCATGATGGGAATAACTTGGAAATTTGATCCCCCGATTTGTCCTCATTGGGGTCAATAAAAGTATATAATGGTAAATAATTGATTGATACTGTGTATGATGAACGGTAATACAATAAAAACATTTGCGCTGTCGATCAACGTGCGTCTGTAACGAGTTACGCCAAAGATTGACCATGGTAATGGTAACAAGGGATGGTCCTTCGACCCGCACGTCACCTTCGCCATGCATTGGACTTTGTACCGCTAACAGATACAATGCTAAAAATGTTCGGCATGCATGAAGTTTAGCTGCAGATAAAAGTTAAATGACAATTAATAAAAAATGGTGTTATTTCAGGAGAAATAATCAACACAAAATATTTGTGCATTTATTAAAACGCCACATTACACGGAAACAACCAAGTGGCGTAATAAGACTTGTTTACGTATAACCAAGTGTGATAAATCAGCCACCAGCAGCGCAGGGGGAAATACGAAGAAAAGGTGACTTGCACCAACGTGGGATCCAGAGAACCGCCTCATATATTGATTCTGAAGACACTATTTGTTCACACTTCGAGAAGTAGTCACGTTTCTAGATTAAGATTTATTAGGTTTAGTTTTATTGTACTATTGCCTAATCTTGAGTTGTAGATATATACTTTTTAGGTCTAGGTTAAAAGTGCATTTTAGTATATGTTGAGGACGCTCCCCAATGGGCGCAATCGGTAGGATCTCGTATAAGAAAACCCAGGATTAAGAACCTACTAGAGAACGTCGTCCATGGATGATTTGAAAATGGATGCGGCAAATATCTAAATGTACATAAAAATACTTAATTTCTATATGGACTGGCAACCTTTCTTTTGTCTTGCGTCATTTTCGTTTAGCAAGATTTTCTATCCAAGGCAATGCCGGTTAGGGTTAAGGACAAATAGGCTTAGCGTCACCAAGCTTAGTCGTTTTCGCGAAACAAGTAGAGCGGAAGGACCAAGCGCTTTCAAATCTTCTTGTATATTTAACTAAATACGCGTAACACAATGAGAAGTCGTTCCTGGTCTAAGGACCGTGGGCGGCTCGAAACTGAAAGTGGTGAAGTTGTTCGTGTGTGGTGTATGATGTCGTGGGCTTACCAGCTGGCCTGGCTAAATGTTATTTGGAAATTCACGCAATAATTTATCGTAAGTAGTTTTCACCTGCTGTTGTATCTACGGATAGAATATCAAATGTATGCTGTGGTTGTGCTGTGCTAATTCCAAGCCTATAAAAGCCAGAGTCCGTCAACGAAAGACGATGGGAAAAAGTTAAAGAGTCGACCCCAGTTACGGGCTTAATAAACTGCTACGGTAAAGCGCTAGAGCTAAATGTGCGTCAGAATTTCATTCCCAAATTCAACTAGATCTGACCATATGTTGAGACTAATATGGGCATTGTGCCATAAAAAACCTACAAATCAATGTTAATTGTGATTATTTGAATTTGATAGCCTCATAATAAAGATTTGCATTATGACCATATTTTTTGTCTAATTATCTTTGAATAATATAAAGGTATAATCTGTTGTGTTAATCTACAAGAATAAAACGATAGAGGTTTGTCGTTACGCGCGCAACACTCAAACATCCCTAGATAGATTTCGGTCATTTTGTATTAGACATTACTTCTGAGACACTTGATCCTTATCTAAAAGTATATCACTTTAGATTCAGTGAATCATCAAACTTTTTAGAAAATAAATTTATACAAGCACTACGCATTCAGCGATGTGTATTTTTTGACCGAGATGAGGAGGGTCTAGGGGTGGACATGACCTGAACAATTACTTCATAGTCGTAGCCAAGTCCAGTGAGGACGCTATATACCATACGCAGATATTGTCGTTATTGACGATAATCCTTTCTCATAAAACAAATAAAAAATACTATGACAAGGTTATGTTTATATTTTAAATGTAAAAAAAAACGACTTTCTGTGCATATTCTATTAATTCTATAATCGCTTGTCACGTTGTAAAGACTACACATTTACAATAAATACTAAATAAGTTATAATTTTCCTACATTTTATTCGAAGTCCGTCTCTGATAAAATGAACAGTCGCAAATCCCCCGATAACAAAAAAAATTGAAACTATGAAAAAAAATATTTTTAGAAATTTACGATAACTCTGAAAGGAGACAAAGTCAAAAATTCGTTTTTGAAATGGAATTAGGTGACCAGAAACAACGTCGAATGAAGGCGTTAGCGAGAAACAAAGTAGACGCGACACACTGTAAATATTATAGTTAGGTCATCTACTGCCATCAGTTCAGGCAGTTTTCATCGTCACGTCAACAAAGGACTTGAAATAATAAGTCATAACTGCAGACAAGGTTATGGATAGTCACCAATAGACGGAGATCGATAAAGTACACCAAAGCAGCTCCTGTTAATACGGCCGTTTACAATATACCAGCAATCATGGCAGAAATCGTTAAGATTAACCTGAGAATTACGGAGTAAATAGAAGTTTCTTGTCATTTCTTGTTGACATGAAAGTCATTAGCATGTATGGACCCATTAGATGACCGTAATTAACAATAACATAATTTGCTACCGATTTTAATTTGCTTGTGGTTAGTAGTAATTAGGTAATTAATAATTGTAAAACCTATTTTTTTGATTTAGTAGACATATCACAAAATCGGCAATCGATCGAGCGTGACAGAAAGCTTCATTTTGACACCACCATATATTGGTTTAGATCGGTCTTTCCTTGCGACAAAAAAATCCTGAGAAAAAAACCGTGAGCCACGACAGAAAAACGAGCCGTGAGCCAGAATAATCAGATATACACTACTCACTCTACTAAAACCCATATACGAAAACATATGTTTAAAAAATAAAGATATATGAAAAACTGAATAACGATTATTAATGTTAATGTTGAATTCTGTCGGATAAACCCAAACGCTAAGAATTTTGTATTTTATCTTAAATTGGACCTAGTACTTAGAAAATATAAAAACTGATACTCGAAATTCTTAACTAAACAGTTTATCTTGCTTATAAACCCATAAATAAAAGTCTTTGTCACATATTTGCTATTTTATTCTAATTTTCCTTTAGGTGTTCCTAGATACCTTACGTTCCCAGTGGCATATCATGTACCATTCTTCTGCAACTTCTGAGATAAGTTACACAAAAAATATAATATTTGGAGAATTACATTTCGCATTTCAAGCGAATGATCACATGAGTGTTAAACAAAGGTAAAAAGAGACAATAGATGTGATTATAATTCAATCTAACCATAAAACTTTTTTTTTTAATTTACAATAAGAACGCTACTAAGACACGTATTAATTATTATATTGAAAAACCTGAATATCGATAACGTGTTCAGGGATCGACATGGTAATGTTGCATCCTTTATTCCACCTCCGCCCGCACCAATCACCCACATTACAATTAGTTGGGCCACAATCGAGTTCGGTCTGTCGTATGATATCGCACGCTCGTCTCATGCGAAGCTGACGCCCGCACTTAAAGAAAAATTATAGAAGACTCTCCTACAACGTAGACTACGTGAGTATCTATCTTCTCTGCCCTACTGATACATATGTATATGCACACCCCACCGCACCTCCCCGCACACCGTGCGACATGAACATTATATACTCAAACAGTAATAAACTAGCTACACTCTAAACCTGTTGTCTCATTTATAGAAAGACACATCACTGGCGAACAAGATTTCGAATTACCCTCGCGTGCAGTACAAAAGAAGAATATAAAAAAATGTCTTATCTCGGTAATCTACCAATGTTTGATTACAAAACCGGCGAGTGGACAATTTTCAAGGGAAGGCTCGTGCATTTCTTTAAAATTAACAATATTAAAGAAGATGAAATCAAAAGTGGAATACTATTAACTCACTTTAGTGATGAGTCATATCGCTTAGCACGTAACCTGGGATATTCTGACATATTGGAGTCGCTGAATTATGAGAAGCTAGTGAAATTACTCGATGATCATTTTAAACAAAAACAGTGTTCATTCGTAGACAAAGCGAAATTTTACGGGGCAAGCAGAAGTCCAGTCTATAGGAGATTGGGCGGCGTGACTACGAGGTTTGGCAAGCTATTGCGACTTTGGCACCGCCCTGAAAACGAACTTACGAGATCGTTTCGTCCTCGGCTTGGGACCAGGGCCAGAACGAGATAAATTATTCGAGCAAAATCCTTCTACACTTACGTTGGGGAAATCAATTGAATTGGCAGAGCAGGCGGCGAGTGCATGGCAGGCAAGGAGTATGCTGGCTACTAGCGAAGCTGGTCTCATCAAAGGAGAGCCGATATTTCGTGCGAGATTTCAAGGTCGAACCGGGCCTGTTGGCACGGACGACGATGATGTTAACTCATCGCGACGCGAAACGCGTCGTTGCTCGGTTTGCGGATTGAACAGTTACTACAGCGATAAGTGTCGATACAAGGAATATAAATGTCAAAAGTGTGGAAAAAAGGGACATTTAAAGAGAGTATATAATGTTCATGACGCACGGTGTGCGGGGAGGTGCGGTGGGGTGTGCATATACATATGTATCACCTACACTTATTATCGCATTGATTCACAATTACAATGTCGCTTACATTTGGGAGGTAAACACACAAATATCTCTTTTATTTCTAACTGACTACGTTATTGACCTAGCAAGGTCTTAACAGCCTCACCCGACTACCACACCAAATTCGCTTCGTTGTCGCATTATATCAATGCAGAAATACAAATTAAACAAGAATTAGAGTCTAACGAATCACTAAATAACCTAGACCTGACTATAAAGAGAGTAGGAAAAAGACATGGATCCAAAATAAACCTATACAGATAAAACAATACCGGCGACCTCATGTCATCCATGGATACATAAACTAGCTGTCTTCTGCATCTATGTTCACAGATCAATGACATTGCCACTAGGGGACGATAATTAAATTAAAGAATTAGATACGTTATACCAAACCTCTATCAAAAATAGATAGATACAATACAAATTTTATCGATAATTTAATAAAGAAAAAAATCCACATAGATCTGTCAAAAACTTCTATATGCCGGTGCCAAGATTACATAAATAAATATACAGGAAGCACAAAATTACGTGGGATTAATATCAGATCGGATAGCCAAGACCTTGAGAAAGAATAAAAATAATGTGGCTTTATAAACCAACAACAACCTATAAATACTGTAATGCAAAAGATACACCCGTCAGAAAAAGCGGGAATATACAAACTTAAATGTGATGAGTGTAACGCAGTGTACATCGGCCAAACAGGAAATTAACTTTAATTATTATTTAATTATTTTACCATTATTTTAAGAAGGCATCTACTCTCAGAACACACGAGCGCAAAATTTAAATAAAGCGGGAGGTAAATCACAAGATATGAGGTACTTCGTTGATTTGAAGTAATTAAAATCTTGAAAACAAAGACTTGCTTGAAGTAATAAATGACACTGAAAGGATTTCTAATACTGAAGAAAGCGCATTCTACTTACATTTAAAAGCAGGACAAGTGAATGATGCGTGCGGTATGAGGCCAGGCGTTCGCTTCAGTACTGCGTGGTAGATGCACCCCTTCCTACCGCCTCGTCTGTTATTCTGACGTACATATCCTCGACGAACCCCTTCTGTCACAGAACTTCAGTGATGACGGCAGGGTCTGTCTCCATTGGGAGGCCGCGGATAGCGACCTTCAGGTTTTCTTTGTGTTAGGGGGGGTATACGTGAACCAGTTCATTCCCTCTAGCTTGTCTAGGTAGTCTTGCACTACTCGGTATTCTTCGGCGTCCGCAAGGATGAAACGGATGCCCCGTCCATACGAACGGACGTTCAGGGGGCGTTCAAGACGTTGCGACATTGCGCGAAATGCTGGGTCCAGTCAGGCAGGCTCTCCACCACGATCGGAGGATATCGGGGACCCTTTGTGTCGGATGATGCGGGCGTCAGTAGTTCAACCGCGGCGACAGCACTGTCGCGCGGTGGCTGCGAGTTAGGGTTCCGCAGGCGATCGACACATACGAGGGTTACTCGCGGGCAGCCCTACGCGGCGGAGCGGGGGCGGGTGTGGGTGCGCACACTTGCTTCGCTGGGGTGTCGAGTGTATTGGTAGTCTGTTTATTCGAAGATATCTTGCTCTTTTGGCTTGCGGGAGCTGGATATCCAGTGATGGCGTGGGTGATGTCACGCGATTCACGGCAGGCCCTGCAACAGGTTCGCTGCGCTTGCGGTGCAGCACTCGACCGAGCGGGCTGGACGGCGCGTCCAAAATCGCGGGGAGTGCGAGTTTACCGCGAGCTGCACATTCAAGCGCGGCTGCGTCAATCGCGGAAAGCTGTTGGACCTCTGATGAGGCTTCATGGACACGCA
>JACEII010000222.1:108714-119011 GCA_014332785.1 Antheraea mylitta | reverse complement strand
AAGGACTGGAGTAAAGTCGGTTTTCTCAAGAACCGATACAACTGTAGCTTCATCTGTTCGAGTCATCACGCACTTAGGAGATTTTATTTTAGGGTTTAAATTGAGGCACAGGAGAAGGGGTGAGTGATCTGTAATAAGAGAATTTAACACAAGTGTTATTGCCTCATTTTTAGTTTTAAGAATGACATGATCAAGGCAATTCTCATTTCTTGTAGGAAATATATGAGCAGGTAACATGACATGACAACGGGCTTGTACTGATGAAAAAAAATTGACTTCCGAAAATTAAGGTGATGAACATTCGACAGAATTAACTGTATCAGGCGAGGGCACGTGGAAAAAGCGAGGGTTTACTTCTTGTACGGTGTGACATCATGGATCGGATATTATTCTAGTAAAATCATTGATATTTTTGTAAAAAGTGCCTACTGCAAAGCCTTAGAAGGAAAGCTAGTCGAAAATTACCTCTACGAACAAAACGTGGATGTAATGTTTAATATGTGAAACACATTTAACAGATAAAAAATCCTTCAAGATCTCCAACTACATACCATATCGAAAAGATGAAGCTACAACAGATGGAGCTGCTTATATGGAACTGGCGGTACTAATTAATAAAAATATAGTACACTAGGCGATCCCACACGTGGAGTCCCAGTCTCTCTACGCTCTGGGTATCCTCGTGAACTTCGCCGGTCAACATATGACGCTACACGCTGCATACAGGCTGCATGCTGTAGGTGGTAGAGCCCCGCTGAAGCTATTTTTGGTTTCAGCACGAATGGGTCGGCTCCTCCGGGGAAGTACCACCCCTCTCACAGAAAGCCGACGTGAAATAACAGTGCTTACATTGTTGTATTTCGTTCGGTCAGTGAGAGAGCCGGAGGCTCACGGCACACCTCCCTTCCTCTTTCCTTCTTTCCCTTTCCTTCCCCTTCTCCCATATACAGGATGGCAACGCACTTGCAACGTCCCTGATGTCGCTAGTGTCTATGGACGGTGGTGATCACTTAACATCACGTGACCCACCAGTTCGTTTGCCGCCTTTGATATATACAAAAAAAAATACAGACCTCCGAGAGAGGCCACAAACAAACTCACGGAAGAACTCAAAAAACTACGTCGGCATCTATACCGATAGTACTAACGGGCGATTTTAATGCTAAATACATTAGCTCGAATTGCTCCACAGCGACACCTGCCGGCAGAATTATACAGAAAAACTCTAAAGAGCAAGAATACAAACGTCAAGTGTCGAAAGATGACAAACTTTATGACATTTCGGTTTCCCACCGCATTGAATGGGTGACATAACAAAAAGTTTGGCTTATTAATTTCTTTGATTTATTAATTTATTCTGTAAACTAAAAATACTTGTGCGATAGGTGAGTATCTTATTTTTATTATGAGTTATATTTTTTCTTACACCTGCTTTGCTTGAAAATATACTTGGTGTTTTTGTAAGTATCAACTTTGATACTACAGGCATACTTTGGCCTTACTTATATTTGTTTTGTTTCAATTTCTGACTGATTTTTGTATAGTTTTATGTTTATACGCTTGGTTTGGTGTTGGAATAAATGTCTTTACTTATCTGTATACTATAATTGAAAATGAAGCCGGATGATATTGAAGGCTATGTTACGGATGCTAGAAAATGGTGAAATTTCTGAGGTTGAGGTCTGGCCAACTCATGGATACCTAGTGAAAAAGAACATGATGACGATGAAGGCTTATGTCTGTCTTTTTTTTGCATTACAACTCGTGCAATTCATATAGAATTTTACGGTGATCGAAGCACACCAAGCGTTTAAAAGGTTTTCATCGCGTCGTGGTCTTGTAGGACAAATGTATTCGGATAATGGAACAAATTATGTAAGAGCTAAACGTAATCTCACAGAACTGCACGCATTTTTAAGATCAAAGTATTTTAACTCTGAATTCGCTGAAAACCGCATCAAATGGTCGCTGAATACTCTGACCGCTAGTCAATTTTGGAGGAAATTGGGAGGCCAATATAAAAAGCTTAAAATCGCATCCGTATCGCGTGATAGGCGAGTAGATACTTTTTTCGAAGAGTTAAGCACGGTGCTAGCTCAAGTGGAAGCGGTTATGAACACCCGCCCACTGTGTCGGACGTTGTCCAGTGAAAGTCCTCTCAAATACTTGACATGTAGAAATATTGATGAAGATCAATTGCATATTCTTTCGCGTTACGATTTATTGGATAAACTCTGTTGTTCTGGAAGCGTTAGAGAACAGATTATTTGCACACATTGCAGTCGCGTTAAAAATGGAATACACCGTCGACTCTAATCACTGTTGGAACTGTAGTGTTTCTTATAACCCGTCAATACACCACCACCTCTACATTGGTCATTAGGCATTGATGAGGAAGTTTTTTCTGGATCCAATGGAATCACTCGCATTGTTCGAGTGAAAACCGCAACCGGATCGTATTTATGCCCTGTTATTCGTCTATGTCATCTGCCTAATCAACAATAGCAGTAGTTAGCTTACCTTAGGTTTAGTTTAGTATAGATTCGTTTTAGTTAAGTATAGACTCGATTTTGTTTGGTATATATTTGATTTAGTTTAGTTATTTTGGAGGGGACCCTTCAAGCCTAGGGAAATGTTTGCGCCGCTTTTATATAATTTAAATTTGCCGCGGCATTATTAACTGTCACCCTTTCCAACCCGCTTTCCTTTGATTGGAAATACATACAACAGTCGTTAGCGCATCACACGACGAAGAGACCGCATCGCGTCGCGTCCTTAACGGTTGTATTTTTCGCTTGCTCGAATGGTGTAGTAGTAATAATCGCATCGCTGCATACAGTGCGTGCCAACACTCCTTTTTGTAGACAATAGTGTCCATCACTGGTGACAAGAACAACCCGTACAGTGCATCGAAACAATCACATAGCCATCATAGAAAAAATCATCTTCAGACACATTTTCACCTCAGTGGATTCGTCAATAAGCAGAATTACCGCATTTTGGCGAATGATAATCCAAGAGTGATTGTCGAAAAAAGCAATGCACCCACAAAGAGTGACTGTTCGGTGCGGTTTACTGGCTGACGGCATCATCGGGCCGTATTTTTTCCAAAATGAGGCCGGTCAGGCAGTTACTGTGAATGATGTTCGCTATCGTGAGATGATAACGAACTTTTTATGGCCCAAATGGGAAGATATTGATGTGGACGACATGTGGTTTCAACAGGACGGTACCACTTGCCACACAGCTAAGGAAACAATGACTTTTTTGGGCGACAGATTCAATGGCCGTGCTATTTCACGTGGTAGCGATGTCAATTGGCCGCCAAGATTACGTGATTTGACACTGTTGGACTTCTTTCTTTGGGGTTAATTGAAAGAAAATGTGTACGTCGATAAGCCAACAACAATTCAGGAGCTAAAGGATGAGAAAATTCGACACATTAATGGCATAGAACCTCAATTATGCCTCAACGTCATCGAAAATTTGGACAATGGGATGGAGGTGTGCCGTCAAGGTCGCGACAGCCATTTGGTCCATATTCTGTTCCATACATAATTGAACCATACCAATATTATCATATTAAAAAGCAATGACAATAACTTCTTAAATAATTTGTGGTTTATTCAAAATCAACATCGGCTCTTAATATTTAACCATCCCTTAGAACTGTAGCAACTCGAACCTCGCCCCATCATCAATTATGGAGTAATTGTATTCCAGCACTCAAAACTATGATTCTTTTTTAATAGGAGAGTAGTCCATTCTATAACCAACTGGATAAAAACTATTGAATTTTTTATAAATATCATCTAATATTTGGTTTCAAAAGATGAAAACTTTTTCGGGGCAGTCTGGATGCATGAATGCCGTAATGTAATGCCAACAGCTTCTGCGTTTGAAGCGCTAAAAATGTTACTCAATAGATAATAAAACATCTTCACATTCGGTCAACGCAAATTGTGTAAACGATAGAAAGGGTTTTTTGTCTCGGATCATTAAAACGGTTATGAAATGGATAAAGAAGCACTGTAACCCAAACTAAAGCTGTTATAGAGAACGAACATCTGATGATAGGTGCTCTAAAACAAACAAACTCATAAAGACCAGTACGGGATTAAAATGAACTTCTTGTAGGACAAGAAAAAACGCAATCGAAGATTAGAGTGCTTAAAAATTAAATATTCTTCGATGGATAATACACAAAAAGGATTGTGCACTGGAACGCCCCCAAAAAAGAAAAAAAATACTTGATATCTAGTTATACAATCGCCAGGACAAGTGATTACAACACGTTCTCATGAAAATGCTGTGTAAGCAGTTCAACTTTCATTAACGTTCTGTTATACCCCTGATTCCCTCCTCCAGTAATGCTGACCAAGCCTGACTCCGTTCCTCCCTATTCCAAGTCAGCTTTCCTCATCACACACACCCAGTGAGTCAGTCTCCGTTCCTCTTTCGCGCCGGTCGAATCAATTTCATATAATATTTTTTATTAAAGTCGTTTCAGGACTTATTATTTTTTTTTTTTTGTTAAAAAGCCGTTTTCTAAACCTAGTATAACAGTTCGTATAACTCGTGAGAACAATTAGTTAATGTGTTCAATTAAGTAGAATAAGGAATTATTCTTTCTGGGCATCTGTTTCTGATCAGAACAATCATTTCCAATATTAAGCGAATAAAGGTTTTGTAATCAATGAAATAATATTTTTTATTTAAAAGTCACTCTTTGACTATCTTCTTCCGTGAGCACAATATACATATCATGTTAATTTCGGAGACTCGCTTTTTACTGAGAATCAACTAGAAAATCTTGCACTACATCACCTATAGAAATGACGAGGTAACCACCAGAAGGCGTCGCTTACAGATGGTTGGCGGTGCACGTTAAGAGGACGATTGTGCACCACATAATCCGCTCCAGACTCACTGCCAACTATTCTTCACCGCTCATGACAATTTTCGCCTCAGTTATGGAACAACAAGCCAGCCCGAACTCGATCGTAAACACCCAACATCAACTGAATGTCACGCACTTCTTACATAATTACCAGCCGGAATCAAACCCGATACCCGGATTAGGCTACCTAGCATTCTTTATTTCACTATGCATGGCAGAGAGGGCGCAGCACAGTCTCAACGCGAGAAAGGTGCCGGGTATCAACAGTATAACCGAGAACAGGCTACGCCAGCTACCGGGAAAAACGATCACAGCGCTCAAGAGGCTGTTTAACAGCATTCTGCGTACCGGGCATTTTGCCGATGCCCGAAAGACCAATGTAATCTTAATGCACCCCAAACCGGGCAAAGACTCAAGAGAACCCGGAAACTGTCGTCCGAAAATTCTCCTGAATACGATGTGTAAAGTATTTGAGAGAATCTTTCTTACGGCATTAAAACCAATAATTAAGCTGAAACCAGCAGTTCGTGTTTCGCGATTACCACTCGACCACTCTGCAGCACTCTCGAGTCGTTGACACGGCCATCAAGTGCCATGCGAAGAAGGAATACGTTGCGGCTGTATTCCAAGACATGCAAAAGATATTTGATCGCCTCTGGCATGAGGTTCTACTCTATAAGCTGGCAACCACCACTAGTATTGATAACCGGCTATACTTAGTTACAAGATCGTTCCTCGAGAACCGGGGAGTAGTAGTCAAGTTGGAAAACTGCCTCTCCAGAGAAAATATATCTTCGTGAGGTGTTGCCGCAGGACAACTGTCTCTCCTCCTCTATGAACTATATACGGACGAGATCTCGGTTGTAGGTAAGGCAGAACTTGCGCTCTTTGCGGAAGATACCGCATACACGTCGACCTCCATTAACCGAAACAGAGCAGCAGTACTACTCCAACCCACACTGGTTAACCTCACAGAGTGGTTATGGAAATGGAGACTTTCGGTTAATGTAAGTAAAACACAGGCCATCGTCACGAGATTCGCCGTACAACAACCACCGCCGCTTACTCTCCACGGAAAAGACATACCGTGCTCAACAAATAAAATACCTCGGAGTCACCGTGGACCGGAATTTTATATTTAGATTCTAGGCCGATGCAGCACTAGCGCACGCCAGAGTCGAGAAGAGAACGTTGCCATCGATCCTGAGATCCAGATTGCCTCTTCGTGCTGGACTAGGCATGTATAAAATAAAACATCAGATCGCGGCTAACACATGCCGCCCCGGCCTGATATGCATGCTTCTGGATAACACAAGAAGAGTAACTCCAGTCATTCCAGAACTCCATGCTCAGAACGATCGTGTCGGCTCCGCGCTACGTTAGCAATAGAATGATAGCGCGGGAACTGCAATTTGAAAACGTGGAAGACTTCAACAGACGCCTTACGACAGGAATGTTCTGCAGAGCGGATTCATCGGCGCACGCCCATCACAGGGAGATAGCGCCACTGCACACCAGGCCGCTGGACCGAGAACCCACAACGAATAGCCAGAGTCGGTCAATACAAAGGAAAATCTTATACAGACCACAGCTTAGAGAGTTCGTAATCAAACAAGATAAACTTTGATTGCCACAGAGGTAAACTCCTGTAAGGAATTATTGCTCAATAACTTGACCTGGCCGTAAAGCGGTCAGAGAAGACGTCACCGCTAGAAGAGTTTCCCTGCCCTCTCTCTCTCTCTTCTAAAGAGCAAGCGAGAAAATCACTCCACCCGTTCGTTATATACGATATTGTAAATATTCAAAAAATATACAGTCCACTAAAGACGCCAAGTTGTTTTCATTGAAGAACCCTTGATTCACGATATACCTAACACAATTTTTATAACTTGTAACATAGACAAGAACCTATAATCAATATATATTATCGACAAAATTGTTATGTTTTTATACATAGTTGGTGCAAAAGATGTCAATAATGTTCTTTGTGGAAAAACTCCGTTCTGGGTGTTAATGATTCAATAAAAATAAAACAACCTATATACGAATCAAGGAATTGGAAATATTATTAATACAAAATGAAATCAACCAACCATGTAAAAATTACGACTATAAAACTATCCTTGCCCTCGCCTCGAATCCTAAGTTATAGTTATAGGTCAATAAAGTAATGAACAAAATTAAACTTTAATTGAAAATAGATTATGCCTTCAGCAATCATTCAACATTTTTTTTAATCATTGCTAGATTTAACATACTTACCACAGGACACTAGCTGAATTGTGGATAGAACCTCAGGCGTCAAATCAATCAATAATATACTTACATTTCAAAAAGGAGATCAGTTTATTGTAGACATTGTTTGCAAGACTTGTAACAAAATACACTTTTTGAATATTAAATATGATTATTACTAATATCAGTGTATTTGTCAATTCCACAATCTTTTCCTGCGACAAAGAAGAATAGTATTAAAAGCAGATGTGACCGAATATTGACCATCACAGAAGTCGCAGGCATACTAGGTAATTTTTTTGTGTAAGTAAAATTGTAGTAAATAACCACAGACAATAAAAAGACAATTAATAAAAGAGCCAAAAAACTGACAAATTATCTCTCAAAAAGAAAAGCGCAACTTTCCCAAAAAACACACCTTCAAGTGGCCAGTATGAGACTATGAGAATACCAAAAATCAATTTTCAATTGTTAAATATCTCAATAATATAATTGAAGTGTGAAGTACATAAAAATACATGAATAAATATTTCATTTCTTCCTTTTCATATATTTTAGAAGCCCCAAGAGTCAACAGAATCTGAAAATATAGTTTCAGGCTTTGAAAAATTGACAAAATATTTTCTTTTTCTCTAAAAATGATGACATACAATCAGTTTAAGTTAGATAATTGTAGTTTTAAAAGGAAAAAAAAGTTATATTACTTAAAGTTAAAAAACTTTAGTCCATAAAGAGAAACAAAGTTTTTTTACCACCAACATGACCAAGAATATGAAACAACCACAAAACCACTACAAAGGAAAAATTGAGACAACTAGTGGACGAGAGGACAATTAATTATCAGGGATTCCTGGCAAATTGAATTAATGTTGGATTATCAATCGCATATCATCTGTAATACAAAGTCAATCTTATTGCAAAATACAATAAACATCTTTGTATTTCTAGAACCAGATGTGTTTCCCAAAAATATGTAAATGTACATTATTTTCAAAATACCAAATACATTTTATGTTTTAGGTAATATTTCGAGCTGTTTTCTTGGTGAGTGCACTACATCAAGTTAATGAAAACTTTGTTATTAACCTTAAACTTTAGCACTATTGGTTGTTGCATAATCCAATTTTGTATGTAGTTTTCTTATAAAGGTTTAAAGAGTATATTTGATTAAAAACATCAAATAATCATTCAGGGATGCACACATGCATATCAATAGAGTGCATACTAGGGATATGTTATTCATTGTTTTTGTAGCCCAATAATGTTGTAGTCCATTGTAGATGTATGAACCTACAAACATACAATATAATAAGGCCTGTTGTGACAGAATCTAAATAGACTTTGATTAAAGGATTAATGTAATGTGTAAATGTGAATGACAATACAAACAATAAATTGATTTGAACTTTTATGTATCTATTCTACCAGATTCACACCTAAAGTTAGAACTGCAAGACATTTCTATTGAACTAACAAACACATCAGAAGAGGCTGTTGAAGAGTATAAACAGCATGCGTCCAAGGTCACCACAAAAGAGTTGGATAATTATGTCAAGTTTTGTTTATCTTTGTGATAAAGTGCATTGAAGTTAAGAGGGAACATTTTGAAAAACAAATTAATCTTAACCGTTCAAAGATTTTTTTCTTATTGATTCTGGAAATTTTGCGTACACACTAGATTTCTCACAGAATAGTGTCACGTCGATGTATCTTAAAGAAAATGTAACAACTAGTTTTATTCGTATAAACCCTATGACATAGTGTCATTACAAATCAATAAAAAATGGTAAATCAAGAGACTATTCATGTTGTGTTTAATTGTCATTACCCGGCATGTCCTAAGAGAAGACAGTTATTTAATGACTACCCGAGTCAGCGTAAAATATTCTTAAAACATATATTGTTGCATAAGACGAGCAATAAACTCTTCCTGGTGCAAAGGGGTCCAAAACAAACCTAACAGTTTTAAGTCAGCTTAGGTACAAAATAAGAGCCTTTACATTTTAAATATCGTTTTTAAAAACTCTTCTGGCTCCCAAAGGACTTGACTACATTGCAAATAAAGGCACGAATTGACAATAAGGTTCTATTATTCGCATGTATTAAAAATAAGCGATCTAACATTTCAACAAGCGATAAATATTTGCAAGGCATATGAAATGTCAGAAATGTAAAGTTATACAACAAAAGCTGGGCCGCAAGCTGAATGTGCGCCCCTTTGTACAGGCGTCAAGACTTATACCCTCCAAGCATAATGAGTACAGAATAGTACATGATTATCTAATGGATCTAGAAAAAGAGAAAATCAGATAGTTCCATACTCTTAACCAGTTAAAAAATTGAGGATTTTTCCTCTTGAGAGCCTCCGCTGAATGTTAGCATTTTCCCAACGTATCTAATCCACAAGACTGAAGTCGCAGGCAGTGGCTAGTTGCAAATAAAGCCACAAATTGACAATAATGTTCTTATTATTCACATAGTCATATTTAAAAGGAGTTTGATACATAGAGAATGCTTGTTATTTTATATTGTAACTGGACATTTATGGAATCATTAATGAGAAAATATCACAGCAATAATAAGAAAACACATCAACAGTGTGAAACAACTCAACGCAGGACTTCAGTGGATTTTCTTCAATGGTTCAACGCAGGACTTCAAAGAATACTATTTACCAACATTATTATACAATAAATACGCCAAACACGTATGTATATGTGAACGCTCAAATATAACACCAAGTCACCAATAACCATAAAACCTGATACATCAATATGGCAATCTTATACTATGAGCAACTGCATCTAGTTTAACAAATTTATACAGCCATCTAAGCAGTAAATTCACAAAAATGGGAAAATTTTAAATGCTCATACTGAGACACGTTTTTTCTCAAACTGACTGTGCTATTGACCTAGGAAGGTCTTAAGTCTTAGGTCGGTCACCGGACTACCTCTTACAGAGACACATTTCCATTTTTATTTATTTTACTTTAAATCTAGCACAGTTATCTACGGCAGAAAAGGGACGTCGAAACTTTTATTCTTCTTATTTCTAATCTGAATCATAGAGATCGAGCACGAGATGCAATGTGGAGTTAGAGTACAAGTAAATCGATGGTAAATACAAAAATACGACAATCTATCTCAACAAACATGGAAC